>JAZKJV010009402.1:0-62854 GCA_037367405.1 Ottelia alismoides | reverse complement strand
GTTGTGTGCGCCACCCGCCCCGCCCCGGCTGGCTCCCGGCGAAGCCTATCGCGGCGCCGGCCCAGGGCTCCGGCAATTGCGCGAACTCGGACAGCGCTATGGCGTACGTATCCTGCTGGTGGTGCCCCCGGTGGTAGATCCGCTGGACCGCCGGGAGGAAATCGCGCGGGCCGGCCAGGACGCCGGTATCGAAGTGCTGATCCCGGCCGCGTCCGGCTCGCTGCCGCCGGACCTTTTCCAAAGCGATCGCTTTCATCTCAATGAACGCGGGATGCGGGTGTTTACACCCCTAGTGGCGGAGGTTTGGAAACGCCAATTGGCCGCAACCCATTAGCTGTTGCGGAGGCCTGATTGCCCACCTATGCGGGTATGGCCGAAGCGGCCCAACTCTGGCATAGTGAGAGGTTCAACGCAAAGGGAGAGGGACGCTTGAATCAAACTGAGGAGCGCTGGAAGAGTGAACAGGAATATTTCGATCGATTCCCATACCGCTCTTCCGCCGGAAACCGTCGAACGCTACCGCCATTGCCGGAAGCCGTTTTTGGTGGCCGAGTATCCTTTTCATACCCTCGGCAATTTGACCGGTAAACGGGTGCTCGAAGTAGGTTGTGGCGATGGAGGCAACTCCATTCTGCTGGCGCTTCGCGGAGCGCAGCAGGTGACCGGCATTGAGATTTCGGCCAAAGCCGTGGAGGCGGCCCGCCAGCGGGCCGCCGCGCATGGGCTGCATGAGCCCCGCGTCCGTTTCATCCAGGCCCCGCTCGAACAGTATCTGGCCGATCATCCGAGCCAGCAGTTTGATGTCATCTGCGGCTGGGCGGTGCTGCATCACGTGCTGCCGGTATTGGCGGAGGTGCTCCAGCAGTTGACGCAATTGGCGCATCGGGACACGGTCTTTCTCTTTGTGGAGCCGGTGGCGCTCTCCCGCCGTTTGCGGAATTTCCGCAAGGCCTTGCCGATTGCGCTGGAAGGTACCGAGGATGAACGCCCGCTAGAGCACGGCGACTTCAAAATCGTGGAAAGCGTGCTGGTGGTGACGCACCGGCGGTACTTCCAGGCGTTGGGCCGGTTGAGCCGCTTTTTTCTGGGAAACTATGAGTTGGGCAGCGCCTTCAACCGCGTGCTTTATGACACGCTTTGCCGCGTGGATCGCGTCCTGTTCGATGTGTTCGGCCTAGAAAGCCTGGCCTCGCAAGTGATTCTGAAGGCGAGAGCCCGCTAGCCTCCCGCCATGCCCGCCCATCTCGATATTGCCAACGAAAGCGCCCTCTCCCGGCCGCGCATCGGCCGGGAGCCGGCCGCCATCTACCGCCACGGGCTGATGATCCGGGAAAGCGAAAAGTTGCTGCTGGATCTGTTCACCCAAGGGTTGCTCTCCGGCACCACACATACTTGTTTGGGCCAGGAACTCTGCCAGATGAGCGTAGTGCGCGCCCTGGACCATGCCGAAGACGCCGTGCTGTCCAACCATCGCAATCATGGCCACTTTCTCACCTACTCGGGCAATTTTCTGGGGCTGATCGCCGAGATCATGGGCCGGCGCGACGGGGTGTGCGGCGGCATTGGCGGCAGCCAGCATCTGGCCTATGGGCATTTCCATAGCAATGGCGTGCAGGCCGGCATGACGGCGCTGGGTGTCGGCTTGGCGTGGGCCCGGAAACAACGGGGCGCGGGCATGGTGGCCACCATCGTCGGCGATGGCACCCTGGGCGAAGGGCTGCTCTACGAGAGCATGAATCTGGCTTCGATTTGGCGATTGCCGCTCTTGTTCGTGCTCGAAAACAACGGGATCGCCCAAACGACTTTAACGGCCGAAACGGTGGGCGGTTCGCTTGAAGAGCGCGGCCGCGCCTTCGGCTTGTCCACCTGGCGCCTGGACGACGCCGCGCCCGATTTTCTGGAGCAGGTGGAGGCCGTCACCCGCCAGGTGCGCGCCGGCCACCCCGGCCTGCTGATCATCGACACGCGCCGGCTGGGGCCGCATAGCAAGGGCGACGATCTGCGCGACCCGGCCGAACTGGCGCTCATCCAACTACGCGACCCCTTGGCCCGCGCCGGCGCCGGGCTGCCGGCCGAACTCCGCGCCCGTGTGGAAGAAGAAGTCCGGGCCGCCGTCGACGAAGTCCGGCGCCAAGCCGAAGCCTCGCCGGAAGCCTCGGCCTTGATCGCCGAAACGACAATTCTGCGGCCGGCCGAGACGCACCCGCTGGCCTGGACGCGGCCGGCCGGCAACGTCCGTTCGCTGCTCAACGCCGCGCTGGATGGCTTGCTGGCGGCCGATTCGCGCGTCGTGCTGCTGGGCGAGGATCTGCATGAACCCTACGGCGGCGCTTTTAAGGTGACGCAAGGGCTTTCCGATAAGTACGCCGGCCGCGTGATCTCCACGCCAATCAGTGAGGCCGGTATTACGGGCGCGGGGATCGGCTTGGCGCTGGCTGGCTTCCGGCCCGTGGTGGAGATCATGTTCGCCGACTTCGTCACGCTGGCGATGGATCAGCTTTACAACCATGCCGTGAAGTTTCCCGGGATGTTTCCCGGCACAACGGTGCCGTTGGTGGTGCGGACGCCCAGCGGCGGGCGGCGCGGCTATGGGCCGACGCATAGCCAGTCACCAGAGAGTTTGATGGCCGCGGTGCCCGGGCTCACCGTGGTGTATCCCAGTCATCGGCATGACGCCGGCTTGGCGCTGCAAAACGCGGTGTTGCGCTGGCCGAACCCGACAGTGTTCTTTGAGCATAAGTTGCTTTACGGAGAAACATCGGCGCTGGGCGGCTACGAGATATTGCCGGACGGCGGCGACGCGGGCCTGGCTTTGTTCCCGACTTTACGGCGTCCGGCGCCGGACGGCGGGCCGGGCGACCTGACGATCGTCGCCTATGGCGGCATGCTGCCGCTGGTGGAAAAATTCGCCGCTGAACTGGCCACCGAGGACGTCGAAGTGGAGATCGTATCGCCCAGTCTGCTCAGCCCGTTGCCCAAAGAAAACTTAGTGGGCCATCTGGCCGGGCGGCGGCGCGTGGCGGTGATGGAAGAAACTTACGGCGGCGCCAGCCTGGGGATGGCGCTGGGGGCGGCGCTGCTGGAGGCCGGTTGGCCGGGGAAATTCCGGCGGCTGCATTGCCCGCCAGTGCCGATTCCGGCGGCGCGCAGCCTGGAGGCGCAAATCCTGCCCGGCCAACGCCACATGATGGCCGCGATTATAGACTTACTGCTGAGTTAGCGAATATATGGCATTTCCCATCCGGACTCCCCGGGTCAACAATAACGACGACGTGGTGCGGCTGAGCGCGGTTTTTCCCGCGCCGGGCGCCGCCGTAGCCGCCGGCGGCCTGGTGGCCGAGGTGGAAACCGATAAAGCCACCTTCAGCGTCGAGACGGACCGGGCGGGATTCTTCCTGCGGTGTCCCTACGCCGTCGGGGACATGGTGCCGGTGGGGTCGGTGTTGGTTTGGATGGGCGACACGGCCGGCGAAGCGGCGCCGGAAGAGGAAGCTGCCACCGGGCCGGCGGCCGGCGGTGGCCGGGCGGAGCCGACGCTAAAAGCCGCGTTGTTATTAAAGGAATACGGCTTGGACGCGGCTCAGGTGCCCGCCGCCGGCGAAAGGTTGAGCGCGGCCGAAGTGGAAGCCTACATTGCCGCGCGAGGTCTAGCTCCGCGGGGTGGCACCGCCTCCTCGCCCGTGCCCGCCGCCCGACCCGCCGCGCCGCCGCCGCCGGCCATCGCCGGGCGGCGCGAGGAGTTGAACCCCCAGGAACGCGGCATGTTGCGCACCGTGAGCTGGCATCGTGACCAAGCCGTGCCCGGATATGTCGAAATCGCCTATGACGCGGCCGGCTGGGAAAAGTACGGCGCGATGTTTCAGGCCGAACACAAGTTGTTACTCAATCCTGTACTGTCACTGATGGCGTTTCGCCTGGTGGAGTTACAGAGGCGGAATCCGAAATACAACGGCACCATTCACGGAGAGAGTAAGTTCCTCTATGAGGCGGTGCATATCGGCTTCACGGTGCAAAGCGGCGACTATCTCTATCTGGCCGTGGTGCGCGACGCCCACCGGTTGGACGCCCGCGGTTTTGTGGCGCGGCTGCTGGAATTGCAAAAAGCTGCGATGAAGAACCGGTTGTCCCCCGAGGAAAGCTCCGGCGCCACCATGGGCTTTACCAGCATGGCCCGGTGGGGCGTGACGCGGCATCAGCCGATTCTGCCGCCGCACACCAGTTTGATGATCGCCCACGCGGCGCCCGCCGCCGGCCAAACGGTCCTCGGGGCAACCTATGACCACCGGCTCTTGAGCGGCGCCGACGCCGTGGCGGCCCTGCGCCTCTTGCAGGATCCCGAATAGGTAGCCAGAAAGAAACAGCATGCCAACCGAAGAACAGCTAAAGCAATCGATCCGGACCAAAGTGGGGGAGATGGCAGCCCGCCTGGGCCGGAAGACTCCGTTCACCGACGACGACACGCTGGTGACCGGCGGCTGGCTGGATTCGGCCGGCGTGCTCGAGTTGCTCGTCTGGCTCGAAACGACGCTCGATACGGAGCTGGATCCGGGCGAGTTGTCGCTGGAAAATTTCGGCTCGGTCCAAAAGATGACCGTGTTCCTGCGCGAGCGGGGTCTTGTGCATGGCGGCTGATGACCGCATGGCGCCCTGGCCGGGCGGCAAGCGGTTCGCCTTTACGATCTTCGAGGATCCCGACGGGCAATCGCTGGAGCAAACGCGTGAAGTCTACAGCTTTTTGTCCGACCTCGGCTTGCGGACGACGATTGGCGCCTGGATGTTGGAGCCGGGCGCGGCGCGGCGCAACTCGGGCGGAGAAACCTGCCAGAATCCCGCGTATCTGGAGTGGTTGCGGGAACTGCAGCGCCGCGGCTTCGAGATTGGTCTGCATAGTGTGGCGCCGGCCAGCATGCTGCGCGCCGAGATTGAGCAGGGTCTGGCTTGCTTCCGCGATTTTTTTGGCGCCGACCCCGTCAGCATGGCCAATCATTACAACGCCGACGCCATGTACTGGGGCGACGCCCGCTTGAGCGGTTTCTACCGTTGGCTCTATCGAGCCGCTACGCGCGGCAGCACCGGCGGACGCTTTGCCGGTCAACAAGAAGACAGTCCGCATTTCTGGGGTGACCTGTGCCAACGGCATGTTCGCTACTGCCGTAACTTTGTCTTCCGCGAACTCAATACGCTGAAGGTCTGTCCCATGATGCCTTATCGCGATCCGGACCGGCCGTATGTCAATTACTGGTACGCCTCGGCCGAGGCCTCCAATCTGGAACGCTGTCTCAGCACCCTGACCGAGGAATCGATGGACCGGCTGGAGGCCGAAGGGGGCGCCTGCATCCTCTACACGCACTTTGCGCACGGCTATTTTGCGTCCGGCGCGCTGGACGAACGGTTCCGCGCCCTGATGACGCGGCTGGCGCGGAAGAACGGCTGGTTTGTGCCAGTGAAAACGTTGCTGGGCTTTTTAGAAGAGCAGGGGCGGGGCCAAATCATCGCGGCCGCCGAGCGGCAGAGCCTGGAGCGCCGCTGGTTGTGGACCAAACTGCGGCACGGGACCTCCTGATGGCGGTCATGGTATGGCGATAAAAGTCGTTCCGTACACGCCGGAGTGGACGGCCGCGGTGGCGCGGTGCAACGGCCGTCTGCGGGCCGGGCAGGCGCCCACGGCATTCTACATTCCCGAGCAGGTGACGGCGGTGGCCGAAGGTCCGGTAACGGCGCGTTACTTTCTGGCGGTGGAAGAAGATGAGGTGCGCGGCAGCATCATCATTCTCGAGCATCCCGCCTGGCTGGCCGGTGAACGGCAAACGGTGGTGAATCTGCAATCGCCGTTGTCGGAAGGGATCGTCGATCCGCGCTACACGATGGTGCCGGTGCAACTGGTGCGTTTTGCGCTGAAGCGATGTCCGCGGGCTTACGTGGTAGGCATGGGCAACGAGGAGAATCCGCTGCCGCGGCTCTTGAAGGCATCGGGGTGGAAGGTGCGCGGCGTGCCGTTTTTCTTCCGCGTGCTACGGGCGCGGCGGGCGCTGGTGGAATTACGGCCGTTGCGGCGCAAGCCCTGGCTGGCGGCCGCGGCGCAAGTAGGCGCTTATACCGGATTGGGCGCCGTGGCCCTGGCGGTGGCCCAGCGGCCGCGCGGCGTTTCCACGGCCGGATATCGCACCGAAGTGGTGAAAGAGGCTGGCGCCGGCGACGACACGGTCTGGAACGAAGTGGAGCGCCGGCTTTCCTTTGGCGTCGTGCGCAACGCCGCCACCTTGGGACGCTATCTCGCAACCGGCGTCGAGCGCCACGCCGTCTACCGCGGCGGCGAGTATCTGGGCTGGTTCTCGCTGCTGGTGGCGCAATTGAAGGATCATGCGTACTTTGGCAATTTGAAAATCGCCACCGTGGTGGACTTACTGCCCGCCGCCGACCAGCATCTGGCGGCGTTCGCGGCGTTGGCCGCCGAAACCGCGCAGCGGCTGAGCTGCGATCTGGTGCTCTCCAACCAGTTGCGGTTGGCCTCGCAAACGGCCTTGCGCCAGTGCGGCTTCCAAACCTATGGCACCAACTTTCTGATGGCCAGTTCACCCGCGTTGAGCGAGTCGATGGTGGAAGAAACCAGCCTCGTCAGCCGTCAGGATGGTGACGGCCTGGTCAATCTGGTGGCCTTGTAACTGTAGATAGTAACATGTGGGATATCACGCACGGCCTTTGGTTATAAAAATGCACCAGCTTTCCATCATGCGGTGCATAATCGTTTGCCTTCTTTGCTCGCTCCCCTCTCTCCGCGGAGCGGTGCTGATGTCGGGCGAAATCCGCCATTGCAGGATGTCGGCGTGGGGCCTTCGTTCACCGTGGCGCTGCAGGGTATGGACGTCGTTCTATCGCTGCAGAGTGAGCCGATACACCGGCTCAGCCCCCTGCCGCTTTGCCGGTCTACCTGCGCCTATAACTTTTCCCAGACCATCTCCGTGAGCGGCCCGCTGGTTTCCTGGACCCAAAATGGAATCTTCTATGGCTCCCCCACCGGGTACTCGATTACGCTGTCGCTCCAACTGCAATCCAGCGTGGTTTCGGCCACGGCCAATTGTCCCTTCTGCCCGTCGCCGCTGGCGGGCTATGACACCCATTGGGCCGATACGCCATTCACGCTCAATGGCACGTTGACCATCTTCCGGGAGCTCTCGCTCCTCCGGACGGAAAATCTATCGGGAAGTGGCTGGGCGCGGGCCTTCACTTCGACCCAGGCAGGTTATGGGTACGGGGAAATACACTATCAGTTCGGTACGCAGATACCCGAGCCCCGCACGGCGGCGTTAATGGGCGCCGGTGTGGCTCTGGGCCTGGCTCTGCGGCGGCGAGCCCACTAGCCAGCCGGCGGCTAGCCAGTGGGTTCTGCTTCCAATGGAGGCTTACTCCACTTTCACGGAGATTGAGGCGATTGAGCGCCCGCCCGAGAGGTAGTGCAGCACATAGGAGCCCGCGGCGGGCGCCGTGAAACTTACCGAGCCAGTGGCGCGGCCTTGCGTCGCGCGGGACCATAGGGGAGTGCCGCCCGTTTGGCGGTACAAGGCCACGCGGTCGGCGGCGAGGGCCGTTCCGGTGCGCACGGTCCAAAGAGCCCGGGCCGAACTGTTGCGAGTGGGCGCCACAGGAGAAATCGACAGGTCGACGGCGAGCGGCACAACCGTCTGTCCGCCATCGCCCCCACTACCGGAAACGGTTAGCGAAGCGGTGGCGCTGGTAGCGCCATCGGCGCGAACATAACGGACCGCGTAGGAGCCGGCGGCCGTCGCGGGCCATTGCAGCGAACCGGTGGCCGCACCCCCGGTGAAAAAGCGCTGGAGCGGCGCGTCGTTGGCGGCGGCGGTGGACGAAAACAAAACCGATCCAATCGCTGACGCCCGGACGGCCGCCCGAGGCCTGCCAGGAGATCGCCAGCGGCGCCGTGGAAGCAGCGGTGGCCGGTACGGTGAGCGTAACCGTGGCCGAGGCTGCCGCCGGCAAGGCGCCACTACGGGCCGTGGCCGTGGCGGCTACCACGGCGGCGACATTGGCACCCAAGTCGTTGCCGTCGGTCCCCCGCGAGCGGTACGGGCTGGCCGCGGTCAACCGGTAGTCCGGCGTGGCCCCGGTGAGACTGGTAAAGCCTACGGCGTCCAGCGTGGAGGGAAAGAAGTTTCCGGCCGGATAGCTGCCCGGGCTGGCCGCCACCAGTGCATTGGCCCTGAAGACGTACCCTGGCGCGAAGGCGGCCAGACTCGGCGTCCCCACCCCGGTGCCGGCGCCCGCCACGCCATAGCCACCCACCTGCAGGGCGATGTTGTTGCGGAAAATGAGACGCTGCGAGACGGGCGCTCCATCCAGCACCAGAATGTTGTGATAGTTCAGCAGGGTGAGATGGTCGATGGTAACATCGTCAACGCCTTTTAGTAACTGCAGAGCGGGACCGTAGTAATTCGGGTCGGGCACGCTGACGCGGTCCATGATGTTATTCTCCAAACGGATGCGCCGCGCGATTCCGGTATCGTCGTCGTCGCGGCCGCGGATCGAAAATCCGCCTGTTACATTCGTCATCCAGTTATTGGAGAATGTTACATCCTGCACTACGGCCCAGGGCATGGCGTTGCCCTCGGTGCGCACCGTCATTTGCACGGCGATGCCCGATTGGGCTTTGGGCCAGTTGTTCTCAAGGATGTTGCCCTCCAGGAGCACCCGCTGGGCGTTCTTCAGTTGCACGAGATTCTTAATGGCATAGACGTTATTGGACTTCCAGGCCAGTGGCTTGGCGATGTGGTTGCCCGCCAGCACAATGTCCGAAGGAACCAGGCCCCGCAGGGCGGCAATGGCGCCACCAAACAGAACGTTCTCTCCGGAAGCTTCCAGATAGTTGTTCAGGATCTGAAAGGGACCCGGGCCGTTCCAACCAGCCACCGCCTGCGTGTCCTGCGCAAAGTCGGTAAACGCGGAAAGGTAAGAATTGCGCAGGGCGGCGCGCTGGCAATTGAGTTGTAAGCCGCGTTTGGAACCCAGCGTGGCATGCCCGTGAATGTACAGCCGGTCTAGATCGAAGTCGGCCGGAATCAGCGCCAGAGAGGCTTCACTACCCGAGCCGAGTTCAATTAGTTGATAGGCGTAAACCTGCGAGGTGATTTCCAGACCCAGTAGGTTCCACCGGGCCGCGCCGGGGGCGGCCGCTAGCACCGGCGAGGCCGTGGCGGTAACCAGTTTGGCCAGCAGGGGGGCATCGGCGGGCGTGATCCGGCGATTGGGCAGTTGGGCGTGGCGGGAAGTGCGGATGGTGACCGGTAAAACGCCGCTTTTCGCCGGCAGAATGAAGTTGCCGGTGATCGTGGCGCCCGCTTCGATCGTGATGGTGTCGCCGGGACGGGAGGCGTTGAGGGCGGCCTGCAACTGCCAGGAGCCGGGCACCTGTAAGTCATCGGCTCTTAGTTCCCACAGGCAGCTAAACAGTACAGAGAGAGTAATTATTGTTTTTTTCATCTTGGCCCAGTATAAGTTCTGGCAGAGTGAATCAGAACGTACTCAGCGTCTAACTGAGTAAAACTAGGTGAAAGTTTTCCAACAATTTACCTGCGCTAGGGCAGATTGTAAGGCGGGGGTTAAGATGTTGTAAACAAACGCGGGCTAGCGCATCAGAAGTTCCCGGTAAACAGCAAGCGTCTGTTCCATGTTGTCGTCCGCCGAACTGGCCCGGACGAGGGCGGGCCGGCGGCCGGCCGCCAATGCCCGGCGCGAGGCGGCCACCAGACCCGCGGCATCGCGCACCGGAAAAGTCACGACGCCGGACGGGCGCATGCCGTTCTCGGTGGCAACCACCGGGACGCCCAAATGGAGCGCCTCGCGGACGCTGATGGCGTCTCCATCAAACAGCGTGGTGCGCCAGAACAGCGCGCTTTCGTGCACGGCACGCAGAGCGCAATCATGGGACAGATCGCCGGCCAGCAGAATCCGGGCGGCATACGGCCGGGAGAGGCGGAGAGCGTCCAAGGAAGCCTGCAGCGGTCCGGAGCCAAGGATCAGCAGGCCAGCCTCCGGGTAATGCTCCAGCAGAGCGCCGAACGCTTCAATCTGGAGCGCCACATCGTATTCGGGAGCCAGTCCACTGATGGAGGTAACCAGGGGGCGGTGACCGGCGGCAAAGCGGGCCACGGCCGGAGGCAGCGGCGCAGTGGGCAGGGTGCGCGGGAGCGCGAAGGGGAGAATCAGGCGCAGGCGCTCCGCTGGCACGCCGAAACGGAGGAACAAGTCAATCAACTGCTGGTTGACGGTGATGATGCGGTCAAAACGGCGGAAGACCCGGCCGCGCCAAGTGTTCGGCGCGGCGGCCTGTCCGGCCGGCGAACTGGGATAGCCGCCGGAATGAAAAGTGAGCACCGACCGCCGGCCGGCAACGGCGGTGACCGCGGCGGCCAGAGCAAGCACGCGCGGCGGCACATCGCCGCCAATATGCAAGTGGAGCAAATCGTACGGCAGGCGATGCATCAGCCGGAGCGTCTGCCAGGGCGAACGGGGGAACCAGAGGCCGGCGGCCGGATCGTCGGCGCGGCCCTGGGCGTTGGTGAGGTTCACGACGCCCGCGGCGTGACCTTGAGCGCGCAGATGGTCGCCAATGGCGACCAGATTGGCGCTCACCCCGCCATGCGGCGGTGGGTAAGGGCCTAGTTGCAGAATGCGCAGTGAAGAGGCGGACAAGGCGAGAAGTTCTATTCTCCCACGAGCCGCCCCAGTAGCTGTTTTACAATCAAAGAACACCGCCCGCCCCGCTGTTTTTCCTCCAATGATCGAACAACTTTACCTGCACTCGGCGCGCCCGGGTGCGCCGAAACTGCGCGTGGGCATTCTAGCGGACGACCTGGCTTTGATCCGGCCCTTTGCCGTGGTGGTGGATCATCTGCTGCGGGCCGATTTCGTCGACTTGGCGCTGGTGGCGCTGCACGATGCGGCGCCGGAGGCCGCCCCGCCGCCCGGCAAGCTGCACACCCTGGCCGATCCCCGGCGGCGCAAGCTGATCCTCTACAGCCTTTACGAAAAGTTTGACCGGAAGCAGAACGCCGCGGCCGCCGCCTTGATGGACCTGGTGGATTGCCGCCAGCGCCTGGCGGCGGTGCCGCAAATCCGCGTACGGCCGGAGAAAAAAGGATCGAGCCAATACTTCCCCGCCCCGGCCCTGGAGCGGCTACGGGAGGCGCGGCTCGATGTGCTGCTGCGGTTTGGCTTTGGTATCTTGCGCGGAGATGTGTTGAGTTGCGCCCGGCATGGCGTCTGGTCGTACCATCATGGCGACAACGACCAATACCGCGGCGGCCCGGCGCACTTCTGGGAGATGGTGGAGCGCAATCCGCTCTCCGGCGTGGTGCTGCAGATTCTCTCCGAGGAGTTAGACGCCGGCTTTGTTTTGACCAAGGCGCTCAGCCCCACCGAATCCCAAAACGTCGCTGGCCGTCAACCGGCTGGCGCCTTACACCGCCGGCTTTACGATGGTGATTCGGAAGCTCTGGGAGCTGCATAGTTACGGCTTTGAGCATCTGCGGCAACACGCTGTGGCTCCGGCGCCTTATCAGGGCCGGCAGAAAATCTACCGGCGCCCGGAAAATGGCGCGATGGTCCGTTATCTGGCCCCGGCCGTGGCGCGCATGGCGCGCAACCGGTTGACGCAGCCATCGTCGACCGTGCATTGGCGCATGGGAGTGCGCCGCCGCACCGCCACCGAGCCGCACCCGCCGGATGGATCGCTCCGGGGTATCCAGTGGATCGAAGCGCCGCGGGGACGCTTTTTCGCCGATCCGTTCGGCATCCGGCGCCAGGATCAGGATTGGCTCTTTTTCGAGGATTATCATTACTCTACCCGCCGCGGCGTAATTAGCGCCGCGCCGCTCACCCCCGATGGGCGGCTGGGCGAGATCACGCCGGTGCTCGAGCGGCCCTATCATCTGTCGTATCCGTTTTTGTGGGAGCAGGATGGCGAGCTGTTCATGATTCCCGAATCGGGCGCGGGAAAGAAAGTAGAGTTGCTGCGGTGCCGCCGTTTTCCGGACCAATGGGAGCCTGTGCGAGTGCTCTTTGAAGGTCCGGCGGCCGACACAACCTTGCTGCAGGGTGAGGGACGAATTTGGTTTTTCACCACGCTGCTGGACCGGCCGGCTTCCGAACAGCTTTTCCTGTTTTCGGCGCCCACTCTGTTTGCGCCCTGGGAGCATCATCCGGCCAGCCCGGTCTCGCTCGATGTGCGCACCGCGCGATGCGGTGGTGCGTTCTTTGCCGGCGGCGACGGTGCTCGCATCCGGGTGGCTCAGGATGGGAGCCGCCGTTATGGCTACGCGACGCGCTTTCAACGGGTGGCGCGGTTGAATGAACGCGAGTACGCCGAGGAGGCCGCCGGTGCGCTTGAACCCTCCGGGACGCTAAAAGGTTTGCACACTTACAACCGTTTACCCGATTGGGAAATTTTTGACGGCCAGTGGGTGGAGCCGCTCGGCCAGGTCACTTAGCGCTGGCCGGGCTTGCGGCCGATAAAGTAAGCACCTGAATAAAGGCTGCCTGACTGTTTGTAGCCGCCAACAATCGCATCCAGGTACTTGATCCAAAAGAAAAGCCAACTGAACAGGAAAAAACCCAGCCGGTAGAGCGCCTGCGAGCCGAAACAGAACAGAATCGCCAAAAATTCGATGATCAAATGGCACATAGTGGCCGCCGGACCACGGCTGTAGCCGCTATCGACTTTCTCAAAACGCTGGCAGACGACCTCCAGGCCCTTGGTCGAAAAATGGAAGTAGTCGTCGGGCGGCTCAGCCTGCGTGAAAACAAACGGAGCGCTGACGTAGAGAATACCCCCGGGTTTGAGTACGCGGTAGAACTCGCTGATCACCTGGCTGGGCGTATGACAGTGCAACAGCATGCCAACAGCCGCCACGCAATCCACCGTATTGTCGCCCACCATATGGAGATCGTGTGCATCGGCCACGATGTCCACCCCAGGGCCGGGCCGGATGTCGAGGCAATAGAGCTTGGCCCCCGGCGGCGGCGCGCCAAAGGAATAGCGGCCGCGGGCGTCCAGCGATCCGATATCCCAAATGACGGGCTCGGGCGACTTCAGCAAGCTATACGGACTGACCGGAAACGGACGCCAAAGGTAGTTCGTTGAGGGAACTGGCAGCTTTTGGAAGAGGGTTTTGAGGAAGCTCAATTTGGTAGATGCCCCCCAGAAATGGGGAAAATGGCTGGGCAGGTGCCTGGCCGAAAATGTAATCTTTTGAGTCTACCAGAGGGCCCCTGAAACATGATTCCGCGCATGGGGGTAGCTAGGGGGTTCGATGGGGGGTTACTGAGCGCCCTTATGCAGGAGCATCACCTTGACGGTCTGAATCATGATGTACAGATCCAGACTGATGGAGCGGTGCTTGATGTAGTAGAGGTCATACTCCAGCTTTGTGATGGTGTCTTCGATCGTATCGCCGTACTTGTGGTTGATCTGCGCCCAACCAGTGAGGCCCGGTTTCACGAACATCCGTTGGCGATAAAACGGAATCTGCTCCTGGAGGGTGCGGACGAATTCGGGGCGTTCCGGACGAGGGCCCACCAAGTTCATCTCGCCTCGTAACACGTTGATAAATTGGGGGAGTTCGTCCAGCCGGAGCTTCCGCAGCCATTTGCCGATCGGCGTCACCCGGGGATCGTCTTTGGTAGCCCAAACGGCACCGGTGGCCACTTCGGCATCCACCCGCATGGAGCGGAACTTGACCACGCGGAAAGGTTTCCCGTCCAAGCCCGAACGGATCTGCCAGTACAAGGCCGGGCCGGGTGAGGTAACTTTTACCAGCACCCAGACCAGGGCAATCACCGGCAGGGTCAGAACGAAGCCAATCAACGCAAGTACCCAGGAATAAGTGGATTGCAGTTGGGTGAAAAGGCGCTGATCGCCGCTGCGCTCCGCGCCGAAAATCAGGTCGGCGGGGCGAAGATCCCGCACCGAGACGCGGTGATGGGTATTTTCGTAGGTAACGCTGGCTTCCTCGATCAAGCTGCCGCTAAAGCGGAGATCCAGCAGTTCGTACATGGGCAGGCGTTGACGGCGATCGGCCATGCCCACCACAATGCGGTCCGGTTGGAGCTTGGCGGCCACCTTGGTAAGGTCCGCAATGGCGCCCAGATAGCCCGGGGTATTGGCTTGGCTGGCGGCCGCCGGCGGCCCCTCCTCTTCGGAGAGAAAACCCAGCACGCGAAAGCCGAGTTCCGGCGCGTTAGCCAGCCGGTCCATGATCCGGCCCACCGTATCGTTATGTCCAAGAAAGAGCAGCGTCCGGGCATCGACACCGCCGGTCACCACGCCGGCGTAAAACATGCGCAGCATAACCAACGCCATCAGACTGCAAACGCTCCCCGTGAGCATCAGCCAACGCGGAATGATCGTATCTGGACTGATGTAGTTGAGCAGCGACTGAAGCAGAAAAGCCAGACCGATGGCCGTGCAGACCTGCTGAACCAGAAGCGTCCGGCTGCGCACCCGCAGCTCGTTGTACATCTCCTGAAAATACAGGCCCAGCAGGATGGCAATGACGGTGACCGCGATATTCCGCAGACCCTGATCGTGCAGAAGGTAAATCTCCGGGTCCACGTCCAGCACCAGAAACGTACTGCCGACATAGCAGAAGATCAGGAGCAGGAATTCGCTGCTCACCAAAAAGGAGACCGTGGGGGTGATGTAGTGGCGCAGGATTCGAGTCATTCCAAGCCCTCGTTGTAGTCTAACGCAGCGGGAAGAAGTTCTGGCGAAGACCAGGCGGCCCGGCGCCCTGGCCAGGGCAGCCCCGCCGGACCCCCACCGGTGTTGCAAGGGGTCTGCTGCGAGGGTCTGGCGACCCGCGCAAAAAGGGGAGGGGTTGTAGTACTAGCTATCCCAGGAGGATTTCTTGTACTGTGCCATCCCCTGACCTCACGCGAGCTCAAGTTCCAGTACGCGTGATATAGTTTTCGATAGTGGCCTAGGCCGCACCGGCGGCGGGCAAACGTAGGTGAGGAAAACAATGATTAAGAAACTCTCTCTTTTGGCGTTTATGTCGGGCGCGCTAATCGCGCAAGCGTTGCCGCCCCGGGTGTTGGTGATCTACAACAGCCACCCTTCGGCGGCTCCCGACTCCCAGACGGTGGCCACGCAGTACCGGGATAAGCGGGGCATTCCCAACGCCAATCTTTGCGGAGTTTCTTTTCCCAACGCCGATCAGGTGACCCTTTTGGAGTGGACGAGCACCTACCGGGCCGCAATCCGGAACTGTCTGGATGCGGTGGGACGCAATAACATCCTGTATGTCGTGATGTCGTATCTTACGCCCTACCGGATTCAAAGCGGCACTAACTACATGGCTCTCGATTCCTATATTGCCGATATTTGGGACGCCAACAGCAGCACGAATTTTCCCCTCACCCCGCCGGGAGCGCATCGTTACTACTCCGATCCGCAGACCATGGGCAATGTCTATCCGGCCTTTCAGACTTTCGCCGCGTTTCGCGGGCTGCCGCGCAGCTCGTTGATTTATTCGGTGTGGCGGTTAGACGCAGCCAACCTGGCCACGGCCCAGGCGCTGGTCGATCAAGCCAAGGCGGCCGAAGCCGCGGGCGGTCTGGACGTGGGCGGGGGAACCGCGTACGTGGACCGGCGCTATCCCACCATCGAGACCTCGCCCGACCTTTCCTACTTTGCGGGCGATCACGACTTGGAGAAAATGGCGCAGATGGCGGCCAGCGCGGGCCTCACCGTGCTGAAGGATACCAACGACGCCGAGCTCGGCGTGGCCCCGGCACCCTTGACCGCGCCGAACGCCCTGCTCTATAGCGGCTGGTACACGCTGAACAACTACAACGACGTGTTTACCTGGAAAACGGGGGCGATCGGGTGGCATTTGGATAGCTCGTCGCTGACCAGTCCGCGGGCGGGCGCCAGTTGGGGCGCCCGGGCGTTGGCGCGAGGAATCGCCGTTACTTCCGGGTCGATCAATGAGCCGTTCCTGGACGGGTTGGCGCACCCCGACGTGGTGACGCGGCATTTGCTGGCCGGCGGCAATGTGGGCGACGCGTTCTTGCGAGGCACGCCGTGGCTGAAGTGGATGATCATCAATGTGGGCGATCCCCTCTATGTGCCCTTCCCGGGCGGCCGGGCCTTGACCGGTCCCCAGTATTCGCGGGATATGCTATCGATGAATCCGGCCGGGATCATCTCCGGTACGGCAACAGCGACGCTGACGTTGGCCGATCCGGCGCCGGCCGGCGGCGTGGTGGTGAATTGGAACAATAACTGGACGCCTTACTATGTTACGGCCGTCACGCCGGTAACCACGATACCCGAAGGGCAGCGAACGGCATCGGTCAGTGTGACGGTAACCAACCCGGTGTCGAACCCGGCCAATTACATCGCGGTCACCATCGGGGCTAACTACAGCAGTAAGTCAATCGCAAATTCCGTGTATATTACCTCCCTGCTCTCGGGGATCAGCCTGGCGCCATCCATTCCGCAAAACGTGACGCGGACCGGGGCGGTGGTGTTAAATGTGCGCGCCCCGCTGGGGGGCACGGTGGTCAATTTAAGCTCCAGCCATCCGGCGCTGTTGTCGGTCCCGGGCTCGGTCACGGTCGCCCAGGGGGCGCAGGTGGCCACCTTCCCCGCCACCACGGCCAATGTTGGCGTGTCCACCGCGGTGACCATCACGGCCACCAGCGGGCCGTACGTGACGACGGCCGTGGTCAACGTTACTCCCTAGCTAGGGCCGCTCATCCTGGGGGATTCGCTCAGCGCTTGGAAGCCAATTCGCGCTGCAAGGCTTCCATCGCCTTTTCGAACGTTTCCCCCTGTACCCACCCTTCCGCTTCCGAGATGTCATAGAGCATCTGCTTGGCCCGGCCACGCACCTTGATGTTGAGTTGCTCATTACGTCCCGTACGGTGCCGGCGGTCCACTTTGGTCAGGGGTTGCGTCGCGGGCTTAGTCGCCGGCTTAGCCACCGGCGCCGCTTCCCTGCTCCGGAAATTGGCGCTCTCACCCACCGCTCTCACCGCTTCGGCCGGTGGCTGCTCCTCGGGCCGCGACGGCTTCTTCGGCGCAAAGGCCGACACATCGAAATCATCGCCCTCAAACAATCCAGCTCGTTCAGGCATGAGCGGCTACTCCTTCCTCTTCCTCCTCCGGTTCCGGCTCCGGCGGATAGGACTCTCCTTTCAGCATGGCCACCACCTCGGCGGCGTAGGAGCGGGCATTGGCGATGGCCTTGTCTAGATTGCCCACCTGCCCGGCCTCCAGCGTCTCGAGCGTCCCGCCAAATGAGAACAACGCCCGGTACGCTTCGCGTTCATGAAGCTGGGTGGCGAACGCACGAATGCCGTGCTTGAAAAATTCGGCTTGGATGTGAGTCAGCGTTCGCGGCTTCAGCGCCGGGTTCGTCCGCGTGAACAGAATGGCGAACGGGATCGTCTTCCGGAACGCGCGTTCCTGCTGCTGAATCAGGCCAACGGCTTTGGCCCCCTGCGCGGCGTCCAGTTGCGACCCCTGCAGCGGGATAATTACCAGGTCCGCCCGGCTGATCGCATAGGCCACCATCATCGACGCCGTGCCTTCCAGGTCCACCACAACAAACGGCGTCTTTCCCGCCGCGCTGTCAATCTCGTCGATGATCGTGCTTTCGGAGATGTCCCCCACCACAGTGATATTGCCCGGAATGTGCCCCCGCTTGGCCCACTGCGACACTGGCTTGTTGGGATCGGCATCCAGGACCGTGACCGCCGCACCTTTGGCGGCGATCTGCGTGGCGAGGATGACCGCAGAGGTCGACTTCCCTGCCCCGCCCTTGGGATTTGCAAACACGACGGTTGGCATGAGCCGATACTATCGGATAGCTACCAGATAGTCAATTAGTTTCTTATTAGTATCCGATACCACACCAGTATCGGATACTAAACAAGTATCTTCGATCAACACTAGCTGGTAGCTATCTGCTACCATTCGGGTACCAGCATGATACCATCTGAAAAACGCTCAAAATCCTCGCTAATCGCCTGAGCAAGCGCCAGCAGATGCGTCAGCAACTGTTCCGGCGTTGCAAAGCGGATCTCCAGCCGCCCCGGCTCCAACAGCACGCCCGGAGGGAGATCGGCGAGCCCGGCGGGCCGGGGGAGGGAAGCGATGGCGACCTGCCGGGCTTTCTGGTCGCGGCGCAGCCCATCGAGTTGCTCCGATACTCGCCCCCGGCGCCGGAGCTCAAACTGGTGCGCTGGGTCGGCCTGCAGAACCCGCAGCCGTTCGAGCAGTTCCGGCCGCAACAAAACAAACCCACGGCCAGCCGGCCGCTCGAACAACCGCCCCAAAATCCGCCGGGCATGGCGAGGCGTCACGCCGAGCAGGGAAGCGACGGCGGCCGAGTCGACAACGGGCGACTCGAGCGCCTCCAGAGCCGTCAAAGCGTCGTCAAGGCGATGAATCCACTCGGTTTTCCTCGGCATACAGAACGAAGCCAAAGTATATCACGTATTGTCCTGACGCGGACAATACGGAAAATTATACTTGCGATAATGATTGTTATAGTAAGCTAGAAGCCTTGGTCCCGGCCCTCGTACAAAACGAAGCCAACGACCCGGTCCGCTACCTGCGCGACCTGGTCCTGAACTCCGTCTCCGCCCCCATCACAAAAACCCTCTACGCCAAGGCCCTGGACGACTTCTTCCATTGGCGGCAAAACGAAGCCAACTCGCCCGCTTTCGACCGCGCCGGGGTCCAAGCCCATCGCAGTTGGCTGGAAGCCCAAGGCTACGCCGCCTCGAGCGTCAACCAGAAACTGGCCGCCCTCCGCAAGCTCGCCCGCGAAGCCGCCGCCGCCGGACTGCTGGACGCCGCCACCGCCGCCGGCATCGACCAAGTCTCGGGAATCAAGCAAAGAGGCAACCGGGCAGGGAACTGGCTCACCCTCGCCGAAACCCGGGAGCTCCTGAACCGGCCGGATGCCTCCACATTGAAAGGGAAGCGGGATCGAGCTCTTCTCTCACTGCTGGCGGGCTGCGGCCTGCGACGAAACGAAGCCACCGCCCTCACCGTTGCCGACCTCACCCTGCGAGACGGCCGCTGGGTGCTCGTCGACCTCCGCGGCAAGCACGGCCGCATCCGCACCGTGCCCGTCCCGGCTTGGGTCTATCAGGCGGTGAGGGATTGGTTAGAGGCGGCAGGAATAGAGGAAGGAAAGATCCTGCGGGCAGTGAACCGCCACGACCACATCGCCGGAACGCTCTCCGGCACCGCCGTCCGCGACATCGTCCAACACTACCGGCCGGAGATCTCGCCGCACGACCTCCGCCGCACCTGCGCCAAGCTCTGCCGTTCCGGGGGCGGGGAACTGGAACAGATTCAACTACTCCTCGGCCATGCGTCAATTCAGACGACGGAGCGGTATCTGGGGACCAAGCAGGATCTGGTGAACGCCCCCAACGACGCCATCAAAATCCGGCTGTAGTCTACTCATACTTGGGGTGATAGCGGCCGTGCTTCTGCATCCGCCGGGACCATTCCCGCAGCGTCTCGTCCGCGTCGGGATCGCTCAGAAGCGCCGTTAGATCAATGCCATGTCCGGCGCGATGACGCTCGGCGATTTCGACGCGCCGCTGATGCCGGGCGTCCTGCTCGGCCAAGTCCCGTTCGGTTTGCTGGAGTAGCTCATCCTGGTTGCTGGCCAGGGCTTCGGCGGCTTCCAACTCTTTGCGCTTTTTCTCGCGATACGCCAGCAGCGCCTCGCCTTGAAAGTGCTTCGGTACTTGCACAATAAGGAAACCGATGGGATTGGCGATTTTGCCGGAGCGGCAAAGAAAAGCCTTGCTCCAGGCAAACTCGATGATCTCTTCGAGAGTGCAGTCGGCGGCTTCGGTCCGGCAATTGAGAATCAACCGGTTAGCCGCTTCATGATCGACGGGGTTGCCGGTGATTTGCTCCAGTGCACCCAGAAATTCCACCCCTATACCCACAGTGGGTCTGGAGACACTGGAGCCCATCAAACCCACAGTGGGTCTGACAGCGCCCACGCGCTCGCGGCGAGGAGGCGTATCCACCCCGAGCGTGGGCGCGGGCAGCGGCTCGCCTTCCGGGGTACAGAAGATGGGGCGTTTCCGGCCAGTTGTGACATAACGGAGTCCGGCTTCGCGCCATAGCTGCAGGATCGATTTATAAGAGAGCACGTCATAGCTCTTGGCCGAACGGGTGTCAGGGTCGTAGGTGGCGACCTCGCGGACCATACCCTTTGCCTTGAAGTCGACGATAAGGTCCCGGACGGTGTCCTTATCCAGGTGCGTTTCATTGGCCAGTTGGCGATAACCCTTGGCGCAGAGCTTGCTCCGGGCTCCATCCGGAGCGCCGTACATGGCTTTATACAGAACGTGACCGGCGAGCGTAAGGGCATCCTGGACGTCGCGGAGCGGCTTGATCTTTCCCTTGGCGACCAGGTCGGGGACGGGCTCCTCGTCCAGACCCACAGTGGGTTCTAAACCCACAGTGGGTGCAGCTAAAGGGCCCATCTCACTCATACCCACTGTGGGTCCGGATTGCTCAAGGGATTTACCCCTTGCCCGGGGAAGCTTCACACCCACAGTGGGTTCGTCGGGTGGCGCAAACAAAGCCCCATCGCCGGAACTCAGACCCACAGTGGGTGGCTGAATACTCACAGTCAGACCCACAGTGGGTTCGACAGATTCCACACTCGTCCCCGTCGGAACCACCAACGTCGGGCCATTGCGAGTGCGCTTCTCAATTTCGCGCAAGGCCTCCGGACTGGCGTAGGCCGAGGCATCCTCAGAAGAGGGCCGCTGGTAGAGCGTGCTCATGTTGCCGTTGAGAACGGCATCGTTGGCGAACTCGTGCCAATCGATCGGCTCGAGCTTGGGCGTATTTTTACGCCGGCTGGGCTTCGCCGTACTCATGGCTATCCGTTCTCACCGGGGAATCCGGCTGGGGTTGGGGCGGCGCGGGGCTAGGCTCAAGGCCGTTGGCCATCGTGTCGGCCAGGCTAACGTTGCCTTCCAGCGCCTGCAGGAGCAGAGAAGCAGCTTCGTTGTAGTCGGCCAGGGCTTTGGAATTGGGGTCAAAGTCGGCGAGGAATCGTTTGACCCGGGCGGCCTTGGGTACGGCTGAGTCGGTGCGAATGACGGGCAACACCGGCACGCCGGTATCGGCCGAGAGTTGTTTGAGCGAATCGAGCACCATGCCGGTGAGGGCAAGCCGGCGGTCGACCATGACGGGCAGCAGGGCGGTGGTTTTCACGTCGAGCCCTTTTTTGAAGAAGCGATTGAGGGCCTGCGCGGCGTTGACGGCGGCCACCGCGCCCTGGAGGCTAAGCGTTTCCATGCCGACCGGCACTAGCACCTGCTGGGCATAGACCATGGCGCATTGCTGGGAGAGCGTGATAGAGGGCGCCACGTCGATGAGCACGACGTCGTAGGAGGCCTCGTGTTCGGAGAAAAGGCGTTCGAAGGTGAGTTCGCGGAAGGGGCTATTGGAAAGGGTGACTTCGGCTTCGGTCGTGTCGCGGTTGCTGCAGATGACATCTACATTCGGGCAAGCGGTGACGATACATTCGCGGAAGGCGATATTACGAATGAGGAAATCGGCGAGGTGGAACTCGGGCTTCAGGCCGAGAATGGTGCGAATGGAACCCTGGGAGTCGGTATCAACCAGCAGCACTTTCCTGCCGGTGTCGGCGAAGGACCTTGCCAAAGTAACGGCGGTGGTTGTCTTGGCCACTCCGCCGCGCTGATTGGATATCACCAGTCGGATCAACTTCATCACCTCGCTTCGCGGTGTTCTTCATGTTGTCGAGGATCTGAGAGACCTCGTGTTCACTCCAGCGGCGCTGGGCCCGTTTACCGACCGAAAGCGCGGGAGCATCAATAACGCCATCCTTGAGCCAGCGCAGGAGCGTTCGCTTGCTCACCGAGAGCAGGCGAGCTACGGAGGCATCGGTAAGGCGATCACGAGCGGTTAGATTGGTAGGCATTCGCTCTTTTGGGGATGGTACCACCTGCACAGAGGGCCTGGCAATGTTTTGGTGACAAAACCACAAAGCCGTGCTGCTCTGGACACTTTAATTAACTACACCACATAGCGGACTCACAGCCCTAGTGTCAACTTTGCCGGTGTTTCACCAAACCCACAGTGGGTGCTGGACCCACAGGGGGACTGTGGGTATCAAACCCACAGTGGGTGTCAGACCCACAGGGACTGTGGGCGCTAGACCCAGAGGGACTGTGGGCTCTAGACCCACAGCTTTAGTAAACAGAGTGAAGGGTAGTAAACGACGACGACGACGACGGCGACGGCGTTTGGGGATACCGGCGAGCGGCGGACAGGATTCACGATTGGCGGGACTGATAGTTGAGTTCGTAGAACTGCCGGTAGGCTCCGGACTTGACGCGCGAGACCCAGCCGGTGTGCTGCCGGTACCATTCGACGGTTTGAGCCAACCCCACTTCGAACTCCACCTGGGGCCGCCAGCCGGTTTCCCGGGTTAGCTTTTCGTGAGACAAAGCGTAGCGCACGTCGTGCCCGGGGCGGTCGGCTACGTAACGGATGAGAGATTCCGGCTGGCCGGTAGCGGCGAGGATACGGCGGACGACTTCGATGTTCTCCAGCGACCGGTTGCCCCCGATGTTGTAGACTTCGCCAGGGCGCCCGCCGTTCAGGACGGCGCGGATACCGGCGCAGTGGTCTTCCACATAGAGCCAGTCGCGCACCTGGCGGCCATCGCCGTAGACCGGCAGGGGCAGGCCCTCCAGGGCGTTGGTGATCATCAAGGGGATCAGCTTCTCGGGGAAATGATAGGGGCCGTAGTTGTTGGAGGCGCGAGTGACCAGGATGGGCAACTGGTAGGTGGTGAAGTAGGAGAGCGCCAGTAGATCAGAGCCGGCCTTGGCGGCCGAGTAGGGGCTGGAGGCGCGCAAGGGAAAATCCTCGGTGGCTTCCAGGGGAGCCGCGAGGCTGCCATAGACCTCGTCGGTGGAAACATGGACGAAGCGGGCTACTGGCTGGGCGCGAATGGCTTCCAGGAGGGTGAAGGTGCCGCGCAGGTTGGTGTCAAAGACCGGGGTGGGGGCGTGAATGCTGCGGTCGACATGGGATTCGGCCGCGAAGTGAACAATAGCGTCGGGGGCTTCCTCGGCCAGGAGTTGTTTGACGAGGGCGGCATCGCAGATATCGCCTTCGACAAAACGATAGCGGGGGTCCTGGGCGACCGTTTGGAGATTCTCGAGATTACCGGCATAGGTGAGCTTGTCGAGATTGACCAGCCGGGTAGCGGTACCGCCGGCCAGCGTGGTGCGGACGAAGGCCGAACCGATAAAGCCCGCGCCCCCGGTAACGAGTAGCTTCATTTGTGTTGGAGTTCCCAGTCGTAGTGGATACCGGCGTGGTTGTAGGGAATGCGGCCTTCGTCGGCGGGGTTGTAGATCTGGTTGGTGAGATAGACCAACAGGGCCGGTTCCTGACCCAAGACCTTGTAGCCATGGGCGACGCCGGGAGGAATCAGAATCTGCCAGGGACGCAGGGCGCCGGCGTAGATGGTGTTGCGGACGCCATAAGTGGGCGAATCGGCGCGGAGATCAACCAGCGCGACTTGAAGCAAGCCGGCGGCGGGGGCCCAGAGGTCGGTTTGGAGGCGGTGGAAGTGAAAAGCCTTGATGCTGCCGGGAAAGGTGAGGGCGCAAGAGACCTGGGTTTGCGGCAAGGAAAAGCCGGCGCTGAGGCGCTGGCCGAGGCGGGCGATTTCCATAAAGTAACCGCGGTCGTCGGGATACAGGGTTGCCGGATCGATTTGCACATCGGCAATGAGATCGCCGGAAGTGGCGGAGGAAATAACTTTGCCGATGCCGGGTTGGTGGCGGAGGCCATCCCAATCAAGCGTCATGCGGAGCCCCGGCGTTCGGCGGTTTCGGCCACCAGGTTGGTGGCGCGGCGGAGGGAGTCGAAGGTACCGGCGTCGGTCCACCAACCTTCCAGGAAGTCGTAAGTCATCGCGCCTTCGCGGATGAAGGCATTATTGACGTCGGTAATCTCCAGTTCGCCCCGGTGAGAGGGTTCCAGGGAGCGGCATTTGGTGAAGACGGAAGAGTCGTAGAGATAGATGCCGGTGACGGCATAGTTGGATTTGGGCTTTTTCGGCTTTTCCTCAATGCCCACGATATGATCGCCGCGGAGTTCGGCGACGCCGAAGCGTTCGGCGTCGGAGACTTCCTTAAGGAGAACTTTGGCGCCTTTGGCCTGACGTTGAAAGTCGTCAACGGCCTTGCGGATAGAGCCTTGAATGATGTTATCGCCCAGGATGCAGCAGATAGAGTCGTGTTCGGCGAAGGGTTCGGCCAGAGCGAGGGCCTCGGCGATGCCGCCTTCGCCTTCCTGATAGGCGTAATTGAGGTAGCGGAGACCAAACTCCTTGCCGTTGGCGAGCAGGCGGAGGAAGTCGCCCGCGTTACGGCCGCCGGTGACGATGAGAATATCGCGGATACCCGCATCCACTAGCGTTTGGATGGGGTAGTAGATCATCGGCTTGTCGTAGACCGGGAGGAGGTGTTTATTGGTGACCTTGGTTAGGGGAGACAAGCGGCTGCCGGTGCCGCCGGCCAGCACAACGCCCTTCATGACAGTCCCCGGGCGGGAAGAAGAATCGCGGAGTGGAAGAACATCGGGTGGAGCGTTTCTGGTTGGTTAGGCACAGCCTGGAACTTGGATTTTAGCATGGGGCTTTCAGGCTGGAACTTGCCAGGCCAGGAGGGAAGAGGGCGGAGGGCCTCGGCTAAAGGTAGAGGGCGCCCATGGCCTGGCCCAAGGCGGAAAAGGTCAAGGTTTGGGCTACCCAGGGAGCTGCTTGGGCCGAGAAGCGGCGGCGCAACTCGGGCTGGGCCAGCAGCAACCGGAGGTGAGCGGCGAGTTCGGCGGGCTGGGCGGGATCAAACAAGAGACCGCGATCGGGGGTGACCAGTTCGGGATTGCCGCCGACGCGGCTGGCCACGGGCACGGCGCCGCAGGCCATGGCTTCCATGAGCGAGTTGGAAAAAGCCTCGGAGCGCGACGGAAGCACGAAGATATCCATGGCGCGGAGCCAGGGAGCGGTGTCGCCGACGGCTGGTTCGAAGTGGACGCGCGAGGCCAGCCCGCGGGCGGCGGCCAGCGCCTGGAGTTGGGGCAATTGGGGTCCACTGCCGACGATGAGGAGGCGCGCCTGGGGCTCGTGAGAGCACTCGGCGAAGGCTTCCAACAACGTGGCGAGATTCTTTTCCTCGCGGAGAACGCAGACCACGCCGACGACGAGAGAATCGGGAGGAAACGGAAGAGGGGCGCGGGGTCCGGTGGGCTGAAAGTGGGTGGAGTCGAGCCCGTTATAGACCAGATGAATTTTACCGGCCGGGAGGCCTTCGTCCTGGACGAGGTGATCGATGAGATAGCGGCAGTTGACGACGACGCCATCCGATAGGCGATCGGTGAGGCGAAGAGCGGGCCGGCGCCAGGAAAGGGAGAGGGCGCGGTGAGCGCGCTGGCTGCTGAGGACGCGGGGAGTCCGCGCGAGGCGGCCGGCGGGAACGGCCACCAGATTGGCGGGCGTATCGAAGGAGTGGACAACGTCGAAACGGTGGCGGCGCAGGAAGCGGGCGAGGGCGAAGGTTTGGGGCAGGCCATGGGTGACCAGCGAGGGGAGGGCGAAGTGATGAACGGGAATGCCGGCTTGGCCGAGCTCAGCTTCGCGGACGCCGCCGGAGCGGAAGACGGCTACTTCCGGGGCAAAGCGGGTGCGGTCCAGGGCGAGCGCGGTGGCGGCCATTTGGCGTTCGGTGCCGCCTTGGTGGAGCGATTGGGAAACGAGCAGGACGCGGCGCATGGATCAGCCGTGAATCACTTCGGCCATGCGGGCGGCCAGGCGTGGCCGTTCGTACTGGAGGATGGCGTCCTGGGCGGGGGTGAAGGCGGGCGCGGGATTCTGCTGGAGCCGTTCCCAGGCTTGGGCGAGCAAGCGGGCGATGGCGGCCGGATCGTCGTGGGGAACGCACCAGCCCGATTGAGTTTCGCGGATGAGGCGATCCACTTCGCCGCCCGGGGGTGAGAGGGCCAGGATCGGTTTGCGCATAGCCAGATACTCGAACATTTTACCGGGCAGGCTGAAATCGTTGGTCATGGTGAGCAACAGATAGTCGGTTTCGGCGGTCAGGCGGAGGGCTTCGGCTTGAGGGCGGAAGCCGAGCAGTTCGATTTGCTGAGGGCGGCCGTTGAAGATATGGGTTTCGGTTTCGGTGACGCGTCCGATGAAGCGGGTGAGGAACGAGGCGCGCATTTTTTCCGGGAGCCGGTCGACGGCATCGAGATAGAACTTAGGGGAGGCCGTGAGGTAGGCGGTGCCGGTATGGGTGACCAGAACGCGCCCGGCCTGGCCGTGGGCCCGGGGTTCGATGGTGGTGAAGGAAGCGGGGTCGTAGCCGTTGGGGATGAGGCGGAACTTTTCGGCGGGAAGGTGCGGGTAGCGGGAGCGGATTTCGTCGAGCGAAGCCTGAGTAACGGCTACCACTTGATCGGAAAGCGTGATGGTTTCGTTTTCAATGGCGGTGGCGCGGCGGACGGCGTGGCCGGTGCGGAGGAATTCGAAATCGGTGAGATAAAAACGAAGCCATTCGTCGCGGAAGTCGGTGATGACGCGGACTTGGGGGAATTCCTTCTTGATGGCGTTGGAGATGAGAAAGACCGAGAAGGGGGGCGCGGTGGCGAGTACGGCATCGATGCGATGGCGGCGAATGAGTTGCCGGGCGCGGCGGATGGCCAAGGGGACCCAAAGCACTTGCGGATCGGGGGAGAGTAGGCGCTGTGGCAGGGACTTGATTATGCTTTTGAGGCCACCGGCGGCGGCGGGGTTGGGTTCGTTTTGTCCAGCGGCCGGCGCGGCGGGTTTGGGTTTGTTCTGGCCGCCGAGCAGATCCCAGACTTTCTTTCTGAGATAGAAAGGCGGTTCGGCGGTCCAGGCGGTATGGACCTGGACTTCGGGGGGGATGAGCTTGAGGAGGTTTTCGTCGCGGACGGGCGCAGCGGGATTGCGGGCGGTGAGGACGTGGACTTCCAGATTGTGGGCGGGCAAGTAACGGGCCATGCTCAAGGCGCGTTGAACGCCGATGCCGCCGACGGGCGGGAAGATGTAGGAGATCAGCAGGAGCTTACGGGTGGGCAAGCAATTGTCCTTCAAATTGAGGGGATGCGCCGGAAAGCGGCAGGGTGAGGCGAGCGCCGCCGGCGAGGGGGAAAACGACGGCATTGGGTTCGTTCTGTAGGGCAGCGGGCTGGGCGCGGCCGGTAAAGTCCAGGACGGCGGCGAACGTGAAAGGTAAGGGTGCGGCGGGGCGGCGGACGCGCAGGCAAAGAGCGTGATGCTGGAGGCCGAAGGCGGGCGAATAGGGCTCGGGTGAGAACTCGGGGGCGGCGCCGGGGGTAAGCCAGTGGAGGCGTGCGCCGGTGTTCCAGAGGAGCGTATCGCCGTCGCGGAGGGCGGTGGGTCCGGCGTGCCAGAACTGATCAAGAGCAGGGGCGCCCGGGCCCTCGACGCGATCAAGGACGAACAGCAGGGCGGGCTCTTTGAGAAAAACGAGCTGGCGGTGGTGGGTGAAGCCACGGTAGCGGCAGGAGGCGGAAAGCCAGTCGAGCGCGGGGCCGGTTTGCCAAGCCTCGACCGTGGTGGCGGGGGGATCGGCCCAGCGGAAGGCGTGGACGGGGGTAGCCTGATCGAGACCGTCGATGGAGATGGTGTTGTGGGCGGAGGTGGAGCGGTAGGCCTGGCGGGCGGCCGGATCGGTGAGATAGGAGTAAGTGCCGGGATCCAGGAGCAAAGCGTGGCCGTGGTGGTGGACGGTGAGGCTTAGAGAGTCGGCATGGGAGTGTCCGGCGGTGCCGGTGCCGAGCGTTCCGGTGTCGCAAACGATGTGATGGGAGGCGTGGGTGAGGACAGCCAGGCCAGAGACGGGGAAGAGGCGGGAAGCGAGCGCAGCGGGCGCGGGCTTGGGCGGGGCCGCGGGCGGGCCGAACCACCAGGCGGCCAGGGTAGCGGAGTCTTCGTGAGGGAAGGCGGGCAGGGCGGGCAGAAGGCGGCGGGCGGCGCCCAGCGAGCCGCGGACGAAAGTAGCGCGGTCGCCGAAGGGGTGAAAGAAGCGGCCGCCGTCGTCGTCGCCGAGGAAGGGCAGCAGGCCCGCCGGTCCGGCGAGGGCGCCCGCGATTTCGGCCATGCGCGCCACCTTGGCCAGATAGGCAGGGGGCGGCGGTTCCAGCAGGGCGTGGAAGACGAACATATCGAGGGCGTAGAGATGATAGTAAGTGGATTGTTCGAAATAGAGGCCGTCCGGGAGGACGTGGGTTTCCAGGTGGGAGTGGATGAGCCGGCGGGAGCGCTGGCGCCACGGTTCGGCCAGCGGGAAAGCGGGAAAGAAGTGGGCGACGGCATGAAGGGCGACGGCTTCGCCGAGTAAGTGAGTGTTGGGCGAGGAGTAAATCGATAGATTGGCGTCTAAGTGGTGTCCGTGTTGGAGGAGGCTGGTTACTAACAGGCGGCGGAGGGATTCAGAGAGGGCCGGGCCGGCCAGGTGATAGATCCAAATCCAGGATAAGGCGCGAAAGGCGGCTTCCAGGGCGGCGGTCCAGTTCATGCCTTGCTGGAAGGGATTGTCGGCGGGCCAATCCTCGAGTTGGCGGGAGAGTTCGGCCAGATAGCGGGGGTCGCCGGAGAGCAGGTGGGCTTGGGCGAGCAGCACCAGATGAGAGTGGCGGTTGAGTTCCCAGATGAGTTTCTGGTCGCCGGCGCGGGCGGGGTCCAGATAAGGGACGAGGCGGAAATAGCGGAGGGGTGTTTCGGCGCCGGAAAGAGGATCGCGGCGCCAGGCAAAGCCGCCAGCGGGCCGGCGGGCGGGCGTAATGGCGGCGTGGCCCAGCAAGGGGATGCGGTGGGCGAGCAGGTTATCGGCCAGGGCGAGCAATTCGGCGGTGTAGGGCGTGCCGCGCAGGGAGGCGGCCACGGCGGCCGGATCGGGCAGGGCGGGCAGCGGAGTGGCCGGCAAGGGGCCGCGCCAAACGGGGGGGCGGAGGTATAGGGCGAGATTGGCGCCCTCCTGACGGAGGCGGAAGCGGAGCTCGGCGGCCGTGCGCATGTGGACCTTAGGCGCGGCTCCGGAGGTGGAGCGAGGCATCGAGCAGATCGTGCCGTTTGCGGAAGAAGATGTCGCCCCAGAGCGAGAGATTGAGCAGGCGCCAGATGCGATCGGTGGCGTCCTCGGTGCCGCGGCGGTGGCGGTCGAGCAGGGCGGCGACGGCCGGGAGCTGGACGTAGGGGGCGATAAAGGAATCGGCGGCGGTGAGCTGGGCCAGCAGAGGATCGGCGGCGGGGCCGCGGAGCCAATCGCGGAGGGGCGTGGGGAAGCCCATTTTGGTGCGGTAGATGATGTCGTGGGGCAGGAGATCTTCGACGGCCTTTTTGACAATGTACTTGCCTTGGCCGGCGCGGAACTTGAGCGAATCGGGGACGGTGGTGGAGAACTCGACGAAGGTGTGATCGAGGAAAGGGACGCGGCTTTCGATGGAGGCGGCCATGCTCATTTGATCTTGCTTCATGAGCAGTTCGACGAGATAGGTTTTCTGGTCGGCAAAGAGCATGCGGCTGAGCGGGGGCAGGGCGGCGGCCTGGTCCCAATAGTGGCGGAAATTGCGGTAGGGCGCTTCCGGGTCGGTGAAGCGGAACAGGGCTTGTTGGGTTTCGCGGTCGAAGGCGGAATAGAAGTTATCGAGGTAGAGCGATTCGAGCGAGTCCTCGCGGCCCAGGAAGGTGTGTTGCAGCTTGCGCCGGAGCGAGCCGGCGAGCAAGGGGGAATGGGCGATCTGCCGGCGGAGGAGGCCGCGGAAGGCTGACGGGAGGTTGCGGTAGAGCGCGGCGTAGCGCTGATTCCAACCGTAGTGCTGATAGCGGGCGTAGCCGGCAAAGAGCTCGTCGCTGCCTTCGCCGGTGAGGACCACCTTGACATCCTGGCCGGCGCGTTCGGCGCAGAAATAGAGCGGCACGCTAGAAGGCCAGGTGATGGGTTCATCTTCGTGCCAGATCAGGCGGGGCAAGGCGCCAAAGAACTGATCGCGGCTGACCAGGACGGCATGGTGTTCGGTGCCGATGGAGGTGGCCACCTGCTGGGCGTACTCCAGTTCGCTAAAGGCGGATTCGGCATAGCCGACCGAGAAGGTTTTTACCGGGCCGGAAGTATGGCGCTTGATGAGCGCGGCGATGGCCGACGAATCCAGGCCGCCGGAAAGAAACATGCCGAGCGGGACGTCGCTCATGAGGCGCATTTGGACGCTGCGTTCCAGGCGCTGGCGGCAGTCGGCGATCCATTCGGCATCGGAGCGGGCCGGGGCCGAGGCGGGCGGAGCGGGAATCTCCCAATAGGATTCGATTTTCAGTTGGGGAGCCTGGCCCGGCTGGAGTTGCAACTGGAGGTGGTGGCCGGGCATCAACTTGCGGATGCCGCGAAACAGGGTGGCTTCCGAACTGTTGTAGCCGAAGGCCAGATACTCGGCAAACTGGCTGTCGTCGGGTGCGGAGGAGACGCGCGGATGCTCGAGGAGAACCTTGATTTCCGAGCCGAAGACAAAACACTGGCCATCCCAGAAGTAATAGAAAGGCTTTTTGCCGACCCGGTCGCGGGCGCAAAACAACGTTTGCCGGTGGCGGTCCCAGATGGCGAAGGCGAACATGCCGGTGAACTTTTCGACGCAGGCCGGGCCGTACTCTTCCCAGCTATGCAGAATGGTTTCGGTGTCGCAGTGGGATTTGTAGCGGTGGCCGCGCCGTTCGAGTTCCGGGCGTAAACCGGCGTGATTGAAAAGCTCGCCGTTGTAGACGATGCAGACCTGGCCATCCTCGTTATAGAGGGGCTGCTGGCCGGTGGAGAGATCGACAATGCTGAGGCGGCGGTGACCGAGCGCGATGCCCGGTTCCCGGTGGAAGCCGTACTCATCCGGACCGCGGTGCCGGATGACGGTGGTCATCGCTTCCAGCAGGGAGTGGGGGCGCTGTTCAGTATCTAGATAGCCTGCGATGCCGCACATAGCGTTTCCTTCGAAGGGGGCGCGCCCGGTTTGCGGGCGGCCAAAAAGATGCCGGCGGCGATGAGGTCGTGGGCCGGTTGATCGCGCAGCCCCAGGGGCAGGCGAGGGCGGATTTGCTCCAGCAGGTCGAGTTCGGCGGGGCCGTAGTGTTCTCCGGCGCGAAGTTCAGGCGGATAGGGCTGGAGGTCCCGTTGCGGGTAGCCGGAGCGGATCACGCCGGTAACGAAAAACTGAGCCTCGTAGCCCAGAGCCGAGATCAGGCGGCGGTAGCCGGGCAAGGTGTAGCGGTTCAACTGTCCGGTGTGGGGGGCCAGGAGCGAGTAAAGCGGCGAGGGCAAGGCGTGGAGGGTCAGGGGGTGATGACCGTGGCGGCTGTAGGTGCCGTAGTCGCTGAAGTCGATTTTGTGAAGCATCCAGCCGCCGGGGCGGAGCACGGCATCCATGCTGGCGAAAGCGGCGGGGAGGTCGTGCACCTGTTCCAGGACGGCGCGGGAGAGGATCACATCGAAGGAAGCGGGCGGGAACAGATGGCGGAAGTCGTGGATGCCATGGCCGTAGAGGGGGCGAAGAAGATCGGGATTGAAATGGAGGCTGCCGCCGCGCCGTTCGATGGCCAGGTCAAAACGCGCCTGGGCGTCTGGGGGCAGGGTTTGGCGGAGCGCCTCGTAGATACGGAGTTGCTGAGCCGGATTCTGCCGGGAGTAAAACAGATCGACGCCGGTGTAGCGGCGGGCGCCATGGGCCAGGAAAAGCGCCCCGACGCCGAAGTTATCGCCCGGGCCGGCTTCGAGGATTTCCAGATTGTGACAGGAAGCAAGCTGGCCGTAGGCGCGGTAGTCGGCAAAACAGTTCTGTACGTACTGGACGCTGTGGTCCAGAGAAGCGGTGCGTTCGTGGGTGGATCCGAAATCGGCATCGATCGAGCCGAAGCGGGAACGAAGCCAAGTGAGGTGGCTCCGAACGATCAGCTTGGCGAGGATGGCGAGCGGTGGCATAGGATTGGCGAAGATATGGTGCAGGTGGAGTGGTGGCCGACTGGCTTATGATTAAGCATAGCGGGAAAGTGGACCCGGGGTGCAGTGCCCCCCGGGGCGGCGCGCCAACCGGTGCCGCCAGCGACCGTCGACCCAACCATCAACATGTGCGGCATCGCCGGTTTCTTTGATAGCAAAAGACTTAACGGGCCCACCATCCTACGCCGGATGTGTGATGCGATCGTGCATCGCGGGCCGGACGAAGACGGTTATTTCGTTCAGGATGGCTGCGCGATCGGCATGCGGCGGCTGAGCATTATCGACCTGAGCACCGGCCGCCAGCCGATTGCCAATGAGACGGGCGATATGCATATCGTTTTCAACGGCGAGATCTACGACTATCCGGCGGTGCGCGAAGAATTGGTGCGATGCGGGCATCGTTTCCAGACGCATGCGGATACGGAAGTTATCCTGCACGGCTACGAGGAATGGGGCGAGGGGGTACTAGAGCGTCTTCGCGGCATGTTCGCGTTTGCGATCTGGGATGGACGGCGGCGGCGGTTGGTGTTGGCACGAGACCGGCTGGGGAAGAAGCCGCTGTATTACCGGCTGCACGAAGGCACTTTGTATTTCGGTAGCGAGTTGAAATGTCTTCGGGCGGCGGGCTTGGATTTGGACATGGATCAGGAGGCGTTGCGCTGGTACTTCCTGATGGGGCATGTACCGGATCCGTACACGGCTTATCGCGGGGTGCGGAAGCTGCCACCGGGTGGATGGTTGACCTTCGAGGACGGCGGCGTGGTGCGCGAGGGTCACTACTGGAAAATGCCTGTGCCGGTGGACGAAGCGCCGGCGGGGCTCAGCTATGAGCAAGCGCGGGACCAGGTGCGGGATAAGTTCGATGAAGCCGTGCGCGTCCGGATGCTGGCGGATGTGCCAGTGGGGGCGTTTTTAAGCGGTGGCATCGATTCCAGTCTGGTGGTGGCGACGATGGCGCGGCACACCAAGGAGCCGGTGCGGACGTTTTCCATCGGCTTTGAAGAGGCGCGATTTGACGAGACGCGGTATGCGCGGCTGGTGGCCGAGCGTTACGGGACCCAGCATCACGAACTGGTGGTGCGGCCTGACTCGATCAGCATGGTGGACCGGATAGTCGATGCTTTTGACGAACCGTTCGCCGATCCGTCGGCAGTGCCCACTTACTATTTGTCGGAGTTTACCCGGCAGCATGTAAAGGTGGCCTTGTCGGGGGATGGCGGCGACGAGTTTTTCAACGGCTATGAAGCATTTTTCGAGATTGAGGCGCTGGGCCGGTGGGATCGGGTGCCGGGGTGGATGCGGGCGGGCCTAGGCGCGGTGGCGGGGGCGTTGCCGTATCGGGCTTACGGCAAGAATTATCTGCACACGATCAGCCGGCCCGATTCGTTTGAACGCTATTTATCGCGCTATGCGCCGCTGAGCATGCGCCAGCGGTTGTTGCGCGGCGGATGGATGCTGCCGGGCGAGGGGGCCTATCTGGCGCGGACGCTGCCGCATTTTTACGCCGGCCCGGGACATAGCCCGTTGACCGAAGCGGTTTTCTATGAAGCCACCGAGAAGTTGACGGGTGACATTCTGGTGAAAGTGGACCGGATGTCGATGGCCTGTTCGCTGGAGGTGCGGAGTCCGTTACTGGATCATCAACTGGTGGAACTGGCTTTCGGGCTGCCGCATCACTGGAAGCAGGGCAACGGGAAGGGCAAAACGATTTTGATCGACGCCTTGGGCGATCGTTTGCCGCCGGAGCTTTTGACGCGGCCCAAGGCTGGTTTTGGCGTGCCGCTGGATGATTGGTTCCGCACGTCGTTGCGCGAGTATCTGCGCGATCATCTGCTGAGCCGGGAGTTTTTGGGGCGCCAGATCGTGTCTGAGCCGTTTTTACGCGAACTGATCGAGGAGCATGAGCGGGGCCGCCGGGATCACGGCTACTTTCTGTGGGCGATGCTGATGCTGGCGGTTTGGTTTAAGCGTTGGGTGCCGCCGAGTTGATGCGGGCGTTACAAGTGACGCCGCAGGACGGCGGCGATGCGCCCGGAAGCATGGCCGTCGCCGTAGGGGTTTTGGCGGGGAGAGCGGGCGGCGTACTCGGCCGGGTCGTCGAGCAGTTGAGTGGTGAGGGCGACGATGAGGTCCGGATCGGTGCCCACCAGTTGCGAGGTGCCGGCCTGAACCGCTTCCGGGCGTTCGGTTTTTTCGCGGGTGACCAGCACGGGTTTGCCGAGCGAGGGGGCTTCTTCCTGTACGCCGCCGCTGTCGGTGAGGATAACGCGGGCCTGGCGCATGAGGTCGACAAAGGGCACGTAATCCTGGGGCGGGAGCAAATAGATGCGGGGGTGGCCGGTGAGATGGCGTTCGACGGCGGCGCGCACCTGGGGATTGGGATGGACGGGATAGACGATGGCCAGATCGGGCCGGTCGGCGAGCCGGAGCAGGGCGGCGCAAAGACGGTCCAGCCCGGAGCCGAAGCTTTCGCGCCGGTGCGCGGTGACGAGAACGACGGTTTGCCCGGCGGGCCAGGGCCAGAGGGGCGCCGGCAGGGCGCCGGAGGCCAAACGTTCGTGTACCCAGAGCAGCGCATCGATGCCGGTGTTGCCGGTGACCGTGATGCGTTCTTCCGGCACGCCTTCGCCGCGCAGATGCTGGGCCGCTTGCTCGGTGGGCGGGAAGTGCCAGGAGGTCAAGCGCGTGGTGAGCACCCGATTGGCTTCTTCGGGAAAGGGTTGCGCCAGATCGCCGGTGCGCAAGCCCGCTTCGATGTGGGCGACGGGAATGCGCTGGTAAAAAGCGGCCAGGGCGCCCGCGAAGGTGGTGGTGGTGTCGCCTTGCACGAGCACGCAGGCGGGATTTTCGCGAGCCAGTACAGGCTCAAGCGCCTGCAGGATGCGGCCCGTGGATTGCGCCAGCGTCTGGCCCGGCTGCATGAGATTCAAGTCGTAATCGGGGCGCAGTTCAAAGGCGGCCAGCGCCTGATCGAGCATGCCGCGATGTTGCGCGGTGACAACGACGCGCACGTGAAAACCAGCGGCCGGCGCCGCGAGATGACGAATAACCGGAGCGAGTTTGATCGCCTCCGGCCGCGTCCCAAGAACAAACAAAAGGGTCCGCAACTTTCTTTAGCCTACCAAGTGGGGCGGCGGGGAGCGCCGGCATGGTGAATGGCTGGGCCGTGGCGGTCTTCTGCGGCGCGGTGGCCGTGCCGGTGTATGTCCTGGCCGTTTATCCGTTGCTGCTCGATTGGTGGAGCCGGCGTAAGCCGGGCCCGGCGGTGCGGAAAGATCACGGCTATACGGCGGCCGTCACTGTACTGTTGCCGGTGAAGAATGGAGAACGGTGGCTGGAGGCCAAGCTGAATTCGCTGTTGGCGATGGATTACCCACCGGAGCTCTTACGGATTCTAGTGATCTCCGATGGTTCCACGGATCGCACGGCCGAGATTACCCGAAGTTATGCGGCGCGGGGCCCGGTGGAGCTTCTGGAAGTGCCGGCCGGCGGCAAAGCTCTGGCGCTCAATGCCGGGCTGGCGGCGGCGACGGGCGAGGTGCTGTTCTTTACCGATGTGCGCCAGCCGCTGGACCGGGCTTGTTTGCGCGAACTAGTGGCCTCGCTGGCCGATCCGGCGGTGGGCGTGGTGAGCGGCGAGTTGTTCATTCGCGATGGTGCGTCCCAGGCGGAGGCGAACACGGGGCTGTATTGGAAATACGAAAAATGGATCCGGCACCGGTTGAGCCAGGTGGATTCGGTGCTGGGGGCGACCGGAGCGGTGTACGCGATGCGCCGCTCGCTGGCCGTGGCCTTGCCGCCGGGGACCTTGCTCGACGATGTGCATCTGCCACTGGTGGCGTTCTTTGGTGGGGCACGCGTGATTCTGGATGGCAGCGCGAAAGCCTACGACATTCCCACGGGGCTGGAAACAGAGTTCCAGCGCAAGGTGCGGACGCTGGCGGGCAACTATCAACTGTTGCGGCGTTTTCCGCAACTACTGCATCCCGGGCGCAACCGGATGTGGATTCACTTTCTGTCGCACAAGTTCGGCCGGTTGCTGCTGCCCTGGGCGCTACTGGTGGCGCTGGTGGCCACGCCCTTTTTGCCGGCGCCATGGCCTTGGTGGATGGGGGCCGCGCAAGCGGCCGTCTATGGGTTGGCGCTGGTTGGCTGGGCGCTGCCGGAACGCCATCCTCTTCAGCGCTTGGCCTCGCCGGCGCGCACCTTTTGTGTGCTGATGCTGGCCACGCTGTTGGCCGCGTCGATTCTGGTGGCGCCGCGCCGCAATTTTTGGAAATGAAACGATGCTAGAAACGAAGGGCCTCCCTAGTTCCCCGCCGGCCGGTGCCATTGAACCGGTTACCGTGGCGCTGCTGGCGTATACCTATCCTCCGGAAAACGAGATCGGCGCGGCGCGGCCGCATCGCTTTGCCCGCTATCTGCCGGAGTACGGCTATCGAGTGCGGGTTTTTTCGGCGGGCGAGTTTCCCGGGGCGGCGCCTGATCCGCCGGCTTGGCGGACTCCGGACCGTAAGCTATCGCGCTGGGAACTGCCCATCCGCCGGTTTCTGTTGCCGGGCGAGGACGGCTTTTCGTGGATTCATCCGGTGGGCGCGGCCGTTGAAGAGCTGCACCGGCGGGAGAAAGTCCACGCCTTGATTTCCACGGCGCCGCCGGTGGCCGCGCACCTGGCCGCCGGGCGGTTGAGCCGCCGGCTGGGCATTCCGTGGATTGCCGACTTTCGCGACCCGCTGGCGGGCAGCCCCATCCGGACGGCGGGCCTGATGCAGCACGTGGATCCGCTGCTGGAAAAATGGATTGTGCGCCGGGCTGCGGCCGTGACGGTCTGCACCAACGTGATGCAGCGGATCATCAGCGAGCGTTATCCGGGCCAGGAGGGACTATTTCATTTGCTGTGGAACGGGTTTGATCCGCAGCGTTTGTTCCGGCCGCCTTTGCGGGCCGAGGCGTCCGGTCCGCGGCGGCTGGTGCACTTGGGTAGCCTGTACGATGTACGGGATCCCAATCCGCTGTTGAGCGGCCTGGCGCGTTTGATCGAAAACGGACGGTTGGCGCCGGAGGCGGCGCAGGTGCGGCTGATCGGGTTTCTGGACGAATCGTTTGAGCGGGCCCAGCCGGCGGTGTGGCAGCGGCTGCGCCAGGCCGGCGCGTTGCATGTGGTGCCGCGGCATCAGCCGGCCGACGTGGTGCGCCAGGAGATTGAACAGGCCGATAGCCTTGCTGCTGGTGGACATGAATCCGGGCGGTGTCGGCTATGCGTTGCCCGGCAAAGTATTCGAATACATCCCGGCCGGCCGGCCCATTGTGGCCATGACGACGCCCGGCGCGCCGGCGGTATGGGTGCTGGAAAATTCGGGAGTGCCCACCGCGTTTCTCTATGCGGGCGACTCGCCGTCGCGCGTGGACGAGGCGCTGCTGGATTGGATGCGTATGCCGCGGGGACCACATGAGCCGAGCGCCTGGTTCTGGGAGAATTTCGACGGCCGGCGCCAGGCGGGTTTCCTGGCGGGGCTGCTGGACCAGGTGACGGGGCGAGTGACGGGGCGAGGCGCCCGGTGAGCCTGGCGGCGCAAAGCTCGTCCAATGTCGCTTGGTCGGCGGCCGCGCAGGTGGTGCGGCAGTTGCTTTCGCTGGTCTCTGTCTCGGTGCTGGCCAGCTATGTGGCACCGGCTGAGTATGGCATTATCGGCATGGCGGCCACGGTCTTTGCGGTGTTTGAAAACCTGAAGGATCTGGGCACGGGCTACGCACTGCTGCAGCGCCAGGAACTCAGCGGCCGCCTGATTGATAGCGTGTTCTGGGCCAACCTGGTGCTGGGCGGCGTGCTGACGGCTTTGGTGGCCGGGCTGGCGCCGGTGGTGGCGGTTTTCTTCCAGGAGCCGGTGCTGCAGCCGGTGTTGACCGCGGTGGGCCTCAATTTCGTGGCCTACAGCCTGACCACCGTACCCAATGCGCTCCTGCAGAAGAGGATGCTCTACCGCGAGTTGGCCGTGGCGCAGGTGGTATCCGGTTTGCTTGGTACGGCCACCGGCATCACGCTGGCCGTGCTGGGCTATGGCGTCTGGAGTCTGGTGGCCTCCACCTTGACCATGAATTTCACGCAGGCCGTGGCGGTGTGGGTGGGGTCGCGCTGGTGGCCGGGCTGGCGGATCGACCGCGGCGAATTAGTAAGCCTGTTGCCGTTCTGCGCTCCCCTATCGGCCTTTAATCTGGTGAACTACGTTTCCCGCAATGCCGACAACGTGGTAATCGGCCGCTTTCTTGGCAAGGAGCCGTTGGGACTGTATCAAATGGCGTACACGTTGATGACCTATCCGTTATCCACGGTGAGCTATGTGATTTTCCAGGCTTTGGCGCCGGTTTTCACCAGGCTGCAGGACGATGATGAACGATTTCGGGCTAGTTTTTGCCGCGTCTGCGCCGTGGTGGCGTTGATTACCAGTCCGCTGATGTTGGGCTTGATGGCGTTGGCCGAACCGTTTACGTTGACGGTGTTGGGGCCGAAATGGAAACCGGCGGTGCCGCTGATTGTGATCTTTGCGCCACTGGGTTTGTTGCAAGCCGTCTTTACGATGGTGGCGCAGATCTACATTGCCAAGGGCCGCACCGGGGCGCTGCTGCGCTGGGGGATTGTTTTCGAGCGTTTGTTACACGGCGTCGTTTCTGGCCGGATTGCCGTGGGGGATGGAAGGCGTAGCCCGGTCGTACGCGCTGGTCTGGTCGGTTTTGATGATCCCGGGTTTGATGATTCCATTCCGCCTGATCGGCTTGCGGCTGAGCGAATTCGCCCGGATGCTGCTGCCGGTGTGCGCGGCGGCGGCGGCGATGGCGCTGGTGGTTTACGGCGCCGATCAATGGCTGGCGCGCCAGGGATTATCTCCGTTTCTACGCCTTTTGGCCGGCGTGGCTTTGGGTGCTATACTCTTCCCTGTTTGCGTCCTGAAAGGCGCGCCCACAATGCTGGGCGAAATCAGCACGGTGCTGGAAGCCTCCGGTAAACCCTTCCTGATCCAAGTCTCCACCCGGCTGAACCGCTTGCTCTAGGCCGTGCACAAGGAAACCAATGTCGGTAAAAGTTTATGAAGATCACACGCTCCCGTCCGAGCAATTGCGCACGGGCGATCTGTTGCGGCTGCTGCCCCGGGGAAGGCATTCGCTGCTCGATATCGGTGCCCGCAGCGGCTACTTCAGCCGCCTGTTCCGTCCGGAATTTGCCGAAGTAACGGCCCTGGACTTGGAGATGCCCCGGTTTGAGATCCCCGGGGTACGCAACGTGGCGGGTGGATGTCACGCACTTGCAGTTTGCCGACAATAGTTTCGACGTCGTTTTTTGCGCCGAGGTGCTTGAGCATGTGCCGCAACTGGAGCAGGCCTGCCGCGAGATTGCGCGGGTGTCGCGCGAAATGATTCTGATTGGCGTACCCTTTCAGCAGGACACGCGAGTGGGCCGTCTGACCTGTGCGGCCTGTGGCGCGCACAATCCGCCCAACGGCCATGTGAATCAGTTCACCGAAGCGAAGTTGACCGGCCTGTTCCCGGGTTGCGAAGTGGTGGAACGGTCGCTGGTGGGGGAATGGCAGTTTGCGAGCAACAACTTGGCGGCTACCTGCAGGATCTGGCCGGCAATCCCTTTGCCGACTATGGCGGCCAGGAGGAAGGTTGCATTCAGTGCGGCGCCAAGCTCGACCTGCCACCACCGCCGCCCGCGTCCTGGCGACGCCAACTGGCCCGGCTGGGACTCAAACTACAGTCGCTGGGAAACGGCGCGAGCTCCCAAGTGCGCCAACTGGATACATATTCTTTTCCGCAAAAAACAAAAATTTATAACCAACCACGAACGCCGTAATAGGCGATTTTTGCCAGCTCCTCGGCCAGCACCAGGAAGCCTTGCCAGCGCCAGAGAGGTTGATGGCTGAGTTTCAATAGGTCAGGGATCGGCCGCGGCCGGACGCGCAGGCCCCGGTTGGCAAAGACACGCCGCGCCCGGAACATGTGGTAGTCGCTCGTCATCAGCACCACTGGTCCGGCCTCGGCCGCTAGTAACTGGCGCGCCCGCTCGGCGTTCTCCCGCGTGCTGCGGGATTGGGTCTCCACCTGAATGACCTGGGCCGGTACACCCGAGGCCAGCAAGAAGCGCTCCATGGCGCGGCTGGGCTCTCCCACCAGCAAAATGCGGCGAATTTCGCCCGCCCGCCAAGCCCGCAAAGCATAGATCGTGCGCAGGTACGAGCTGCTGCCGAGAATCGGCCCGCGTGGATCCTGGTCATGCATCGCGCCGGCCAGCACGACCAGCAGATCGCCCTGGGGTCCTGCCACGAGCCGGCCAGGGCCGCCGCCGTCCAGGGCACTAAAGGCGTAGCCATCACCAAAAGCACCAGGGCGCCCCAGAGGGCCAGAAGCCGCGTTAACCAGCCCAGCCAACGCTTCCCGAGCCGATCGGCGAAAGGGGCGTTCACAGCTTATTTTCCAGGGGAAGGGGGTTTGATTTCAACGACTTGGCTAATTTCATAAATCGGAAAAATAACTTCTATTTGTACAATTATATTAGGGTGTATAGCTACGCTTAAGGGCGCAATCAACACCTGGAAATCATCGCCTCAGGAGACACTATGTTTAGATCCGTTCTCGCTCTGGCCGTCACCATTGTGGCAGCAGGCCAGACCACTGTCGATTTGTCCCGGCAAGCGCGCCGCGCCGACTTTGCCAACTTTACCAACACGCGGCCCTGGCGCTTGGTGGACACGCTTCCTGCCACGTGCGAGGCGGGGGAAGCGGTGTTCGTCGCCTCCGGTTTGGCGGGCCAACAACTCTATTTCTGCACCGCGCAGAGCGCTTGGAATGCTTATAGCACTACTTCGGCCCAGGTGCGCGACATTCTCGATTTGATTCCTTATCGGGATGGCGCTTCGCGGCTGGGCATTGGTCCGACTTGTTCGACGGGCGCGCCGTGCCGTGCTCGCTTGGGCGAACGCAATTTCACACTCACCAGTCCGGCGGTTGTAACGTTGAGCGGCCCTACGGGCACGGGTGTAATCTACGCTTGGATCGACGGCACGGGTGTTCGCATGGGCAGTTCCGGGGGAGGCGTGCTCGCCTGCAACGACTACTGCAGCGTGGTGACCGGCACGGTGACCGCTTTCCCGCCCGGCGTGCTGCCCCTGGCGGCCGCCACCTACACGAACAATCTGGTGGACGAGGTGATGGGCTTCATGGACCAGCGCGCTTGGATCGGTGGCCAGCGCATCGAACCCGGACCTTCCGCCAATGTTCGCGTCACGCTGGATGAAGCCACGGGCGCGGCGTTGGTGGATCTGGCCCCTGCGCTGGACTTTGGCGGTTTGACCGAGACGCGCATCGTCAAGCGCGGCGCCGCCGCCGCGCGGCCGTCCTCGTGTTCGCCCGGCAGCTTCTACTATCAAACCGATGGCGCGGCCGGTCTCTACGATTGTCCTGTGAACCAGTTCCGGGGACCACTTGTTCCTCCTCCCGCGGCCGTGCCGGAGATCGCGCAGCGGCTGATTCTAGCCGGGCAAACCGGTGCGGCGCCCGCCTCCACGCTGCTGGCCACCGGGCATGAAGCGCGTCCCTACCGGATTTGCGCCGTTGCTTCGGTGACCACCGCTGGCGCCGGCAATCCGGCGCTGACGCTGAATCTTTCCTGGCGCAGTCCGGCTTCGTCCACCTCGCTGAGCACCGCGCTGATCGCCGCTCTGGCTACCACGGTGACCGGAGAGGAGCAGGCTTGCCGCGTGATCCATTCCACGGGCGGGGCCGATGTTACCTTGACGCCGTCCAATGTGAATACAGCCGTTTACACCATCGCCGTTTTGGCGGAGAAGCTATAGTGAGAGGAGAACAGACTATGAACACGCGTAGGCCGATTCTCTTTCTCCCTTTGCTTTTTGGGTTATTTTTTTGCGCAAAGTCTTCTCAAACGCAGCCCATGAGTTCCGGGGCGGTGCTGCGGGTTTGTTCCTCGGGGTGCCCATACACCACGGTGCAAGCCGCTATCCTGGCCGCCCCGGACGGGTCCGTGATCGAACTGGCGGCCGGGGCCGTGTTTACCGAGAACGTCTTCATCGCCGGCCCGCGCCGCCGGCTCACCATCCGGACCTCGCGCTGGCAGGAGCTTCCCCCGGAAGGCGAGCGCATCGACCCGGTGACGCACGCTCCCTTATTGGCCACCATTCGCAGTAGCAATTCTGAACCCGGTATGCGCATCGGCAGTTTGGAAAGCGCCGTGGTGCAGAACGGGATCAACCTCGCCACGAACGTGATTCAGTTCGACTACGCTCCGCCTGGCTCTGTTTTCACCGAAGGGGTAGCGGTTTCCTGCATGGCCTTTGCGCAGAACTTCGGCTCCATGCCCGCTCCCCTGATGCCTTCCCGCAAGTATTACATCCGCGACTGGAACGCCGGTCTCCGCCAAGGCCGTTTAGCTGAAACGCAGGGGGGGCCGGCCATCGATCTGACTTCGGCCGGTAGCGCCGGCCTGCCGAATTACTACGGACGGCCGTTCTGCACCTTGTGGGATCAGCCCAAGCAGATCCGGCTGCAAGGCATCCGTTTCGACAAAACGCTTCCAGCGCCCACCTTCAGCCTGCTGCAAGTGGGCCACAACGTCGAATCCAATCCGGAACAGCAAGGGCCGGCGCAGATCGAACTGCGCCACTTGGTGGTGACCGGCTATGAGGACGATCCTACCGGACCGCTGGTTTGCGTCGCTCTGGCCGGTGGCGTCGATCTGCTATTGCGCGACTCCTGGGTGGGGCATTGCAAGAAGATCGAGTTTGAAAGCAAAGCTTTGATTATCCAGAACGCCAATGGAGTCACCATCGCCAATAACTATCTCTCCGGGGCCTCCATCAATGTACTCACCGCCGGCGGCGATTCGGCTTCGATGACCGTTAACCGCAACATCGCCATCACCGGCAATTTCATCGATAAGCCCGGCTACATGATGTACAAGCAGGGCGAGGGACCGCCGTCGGGTGAATGCTACTACGGCAGCGGCTCGGGCGCGTTCTACCGCCGTACCGACGTCACGCCCAACACCTGCCCCAATGGGGCTTGTTACACCTGTACGCCGCAGCGCGCCTGGCAGCTCGACACGGGGGCTACTTATCGCTTCAATCACTTTCTCACTAAGAATCTACTGGAGTTGAAGGATTGCGAGAACTGCCTGATTGAGGGCAATTACTTCCAAGGCAGTTACGCCGGGCCCGACTCCGGGCAAGGCTGGTGTTACGGCATCAGCGCCCTGGTCTCCGAACCCGGTTTTAGTGGCGGCGGTTCCGGCTATCATCGCGCCCACCACGTCTATTTCCGCAATAACTGGGCCGATTCCTGCTACGCCGGCCTCTTCATGGCCCACTCCTCCTACGGAGGCAGCTTTGACCAGATCCCCATGAAAGACATCGTGGTGGAAAACAATCTGCTCTCCAACCTCGGGGACTTTCCCGCGCTGAGCCAATTCCCCAGCCCGGATGCGGTGACCCGCTTCGGCCTGAAGCAAAGCACCGGCATTCACGGCATGCGGATCGTGAACAACACCCTCCGGGCCCGCAGCGGCTTTCATACCGGCGTGCTCTTCTTCAATGGTGTTTACCCCGACCGCAGCTTGACCGGCTATCAGTTCGAGAACAATCTCGTGAGCTTCGACAACTACGCTTTCATCGTCGATACCATTGCCAATTCCTGTACCCCCCAGGGATTGTTCCAGTGGATTCCCGCCGAGGGCTTCAAACGCTTCCGCCATAGCGTGTTTTTCGGCGGCGCCGTGCCCAACACATTTCTCGATAGCGGCAACTGCGCCGCGATCACCGAGAATTTGCGCTTTCTGACCAGCTCAAACGAGATCGGGTTCACGGGTCCGGACAATCACCGTCTGGCGCCCACCAGCCGTTTCAGCGCTCGCAACCCGCAGGCGGAACTGACTTCAACTGAAACCACTGCGGACCTGGGCGCCGATATCGACGTCGTGGAGCAATACGCCATTCCCGCCCGGGAGGGTCATCCGTCGCTCCCTGAACAGCTCGGTTTGCAAATCTCTCCGGGCAGTCATCAGGCCGTCATCCGCTTCAATCAGCCGGCGGCCGATCCGCCGTGCGAAATTTCGCTCTTTAGCAGTGGTGCCCGCCGCGATGATCAGCGGATCGCCGATTCGGCCACTGCGCCGCAGCGTCAATCCACGCGGGCCTCCTCAATCGCCAATGGCCGCCGTGTCCAGTTTCTGGCCGGCGCCACCGAGTCCTTGACTCCTAACACCACTTATCACTACCGGGTAAGTTGTTCGGCGGCGCGGTGGGCCGTGGGTAAGTTTGTTACCCTGGACGCCAGCACCGGTGCCCGGTTAGTGGAACGGTTGCGGAATAACTCGGCGTCGCTGGCGCGCATCGAGTATTCGGCTACGCCCGACTTTGCCTCCTTTACCCAGACGGCCGACGTGGCGATCGAGAACGGCCGCGCCGAAGTCGCCGCCGACCTGCCCTCGGGCGCCTGGTACTGGCGGGTGCGGTTGCTCAACGGCGAAACCACCGTTGAGTTATCCAACCCCCGGCTCTTTGTTGCTCCTTAAGGTCGTTGCTCCCTAAGGGGGGCAACCCTGCTGCCCGCGCGGGGGGGGCCGCGCGGGCCTTGGCCTGACCGGCCGCCTTCAAACGCGTAAACAAGGCCGCCCCCCCTCCCTCTTCGCTTTGATTTCTCCTACGGGCCCGGCTAGACTGGGTGAGGATCATGACTCCCGCATTTCCTCCCCCGGTCTTAGCTGGTTCCGCCCCCGCCAGCCCTCGGCCTTTGTCTCCGGCTGAAAACGTTAACCCCGTGACCGGCGTGGGTTTTGTTCTCCTGGCCGTTTTTCTGTTCGTCATGCTCGGACGGCCGTTTGATTTCTTTCTGGCCGGTCTGCATGCGCCTTTGCTGCTTTCGGTGCTGGCCATGTTGTTTGCCTTCTTTAGCGGTGAGCTTTTCCGGTCGATGTCGAGCCGGCCGGCGCTGGCCATGTGGGCCTTCACTCTGTGGATGCTGCCCTGTGTGGTTTTCAGCGTCTGGCGCGGCGGTTCGGTGGATATCTTGAGTAACTGGATCAAATCCTTCATGAGCTTCCTCATGATCGTGACGCTGGTCCGCACGCTCAATCAGACCCTTTGGGTGGTTCGTATTTTGGGCTTGGCTATGTTGTGCGTGGGTTTGCTTTCCCTGCGTTTCGGCGGACGGGTCGAAGGCCGCCTGGTGCTGACCGAAGGGTTGTATTCCGGCCCCAACGAAATTGCCACCGCCGCCGTGATGGCGGTGGTGGCCTGGTGGGCGATGCTATCGCGTCCGGGCGTAAGCGCCTGGCGCCGTTTGATTTCCGGCGCCTGTCTGCTCTACGTGCTTTCCCTGTTGCCGGAGACCGGTTCCCGCGGAGGCATGGTCACGCTGGGCGTGATCTTCCTGGTGCTCATCTGGAGTTTTAGCCCCATTGTGCGCGTCGTTGCTTTGCTGGTCGGCTTGGCGGGCGCTGTGGGCGCCCTTTCGATCATGCCCGCCGAGATGCGCGTCCGTTATCTGGGCATGTTCACCTCGGAAGTCGATGTCTCCACCCGCCGCGAAAGCGATCAGTTCCTCACCGCGCAAGCCTCGTCGGTGGAACGCATGAACCTGTTTATCGACAGCCTGAAGGTCACCGCCTCTCATCCGCTGCTCGGCGTCGGCCCTGGCATGTTTGGCGTCGAACGGTTCAACCGCATGACCGAGGAGGGCAAACGCCGGGGCTCCTATCAAGGCACCCATAACACCTATACTCAGATCTCGAGCGAAACAGGCCTGCCCGGCTTTTTGTTTTTCATGCTGACGATCGTCTTTTCCTGGCAGAGCCTGCGCCACGTGGAACGGCTTTTCCGTCCCCTGCGCGATCATCCAGAGGGCAAGCAGATCCTCCATCTCGCCCTGACTTTGCGGTTGTTGCTCATCGGCTATATGGTGTTCTTCGTTTTCGAGCACATCGGGTACGACCCCTTCTATCTCACCGTGTGCGCTTTGATCACCGCCTTCTATCCGATTGCGCTCTCTATCTATCGCCGCCATCAGGCGCTAGCGGCGGCCCCGCCGGGGACTCCGTCACTGTCTTTGCCTAGCTTCCCGGCCGTCACCAGTCCCGTACCGGAAGAGCTGGGTTTCCCGGCTCCGGCCCTGGCCGCGTCCGGACCCCGTTATCGCCTCGGTGGACGTCTGGCGCCTCCCCGGTAAGAATACCCTCAAACGAAGTCGGCAAGCCCCCCTTATGGGGCGGAGCTTGTCGAATAAGGCCAATGTTATGATGGGGAAACCTAAGGGTAGGGGGTGCGCGGCAAGGCGGCTCCCCACCACTCAACAGCCCCACTAAACGAATGAAAAAACTGATGCTGATCGGCGGCGCTCGCCCGAATTTCATGAAGATCGCTCCGCTTTGGATCGAGCTCTCGGCCGACTCCTGCTTTGCTCCTCTCCTGGTTCACACCGGCCAACACTACGACGACGCCCTGGCCGGACGCTTCTTCCGCGATCTCGGCCTGCCAGACCCGGCTCACTTTCTTCCAGGTCGGCTCCGGGACTCATGCGGTCCAAACCGCCCGCATCATGGAACGGCTCGAGCCGGTGATGCTGGAAGAAAAGCCTGACGCCGTTATCGTGGTGGGGGACGTCAATTCCACGCTGGCCGGCGCCCTGGTCGCCGCCAAACTCGGCATCCCCGTCGTTCATGTCGAAGCCGGCTTGCGCAGTTTCGACCGTTCCATGCCCGAGGAGATCAATCGTCTGGCCACCGATGCGATTTCCGACCTGCTGATCGTCAGTGAGGAGAGCGGCGAGCGCAATCTGCTGGCCGAAGGTATTCCCGCCACCCGTATCCGCTTTGCCGGCAACCTGATGATCGACTCGCTTGAACGTCATCGGGCTGCGGCGCTCGCCCTCAACATACCCTCCGCAACTGGGTTTGCCCGCCGAGTATGGCGTGGTGACGCTCCACCGCGCCGGCAACGTGGACGACCCGGTTCAGTTGCGCGAGCTCTTTCGATACGCTGGGCGCCATTGCCGCGCGGCTGCCGCTTTACTTCCGGTACACCCGCGCACCCGCGCCCGCATGCAAGCGCATGGGCTGGCCACCCGGACCGGATTCACCTGCTCGATCCGCTCGGGCTATCTGGAATTCATGGGGGCTGGTGGCGGCCAGTTCGGCTGTACTCACCGACTCGGGCGGCATCCAGGAAGAAACCACCGTGCTGGGAATTCCCTGCCTGACCCTGGCGCGACAACACCGAGCGTCCCGCCACGGTCACCGAAGGCACCAATCGTCTGGCCGGCACCCAGCCAGCCTCGATTCGCGCCGCTTGGGAGGAACTGGTGAGCGAAGGCTTGGGCCGCCGCGCCGGCCGCACTCCTCGCGGCTGGGATGGCCAGGCCGCCGGCCGCTGCCGGCTGGCGTTGCGGGAATTTTTGGGCCTGCCCGCGGCGGAGGCGGTTTGATCCGCGGCGCCCTGCCCCCGCTTCTGCTGAAAACCGGATTGGCCGGAATGGTGCGCGGCAGTGCGTGGCGCCGGGAACACTGCGCCATTCTTTGTTATCACTCTCTGGCCGCCACCGATGAGAATCTCTGGGACAACGCCCTCTATCTGACACGCCAACGGCTGGAGGAACGCTTTGCCCTGCTGCGGCAGGAAGGTTACCGCATTCTGCCGCTGGGCGAAGCGGTGGAACGGCTTTACGCCCGCACGCTGCCCCGCGCAGCGCCGTACTGACCTTCGACGATGGCACCCGCGATTTCGCCACCGACGTTGTGCCACTGCTGGAAAAGTACGACTATCCGGCTACTGTTTATCTTTCCACCTGGTATTGCGGCCAGCCGCGTCCCGTCTTTCGCGTCTTTGCGAAATATGTGCTCTGGAAAGGCCGCGCCGCCTATCGGGGCGGCCCGATCTGGGAGTTGGGCGCGGGGCACGATCTGGCTACGGCCGAGGGCCGCGGCCGCGTCGCCGACGCGTTGCGCCAGACCATCCGCCAGCGGCAAATCTCGCTGGAGGAACGCGACCGGATTCTGTGCGAAATTGGCGCCTCGCTCGGCGTGGATGCCGGCGCGCTCCAGCAGCAAACCAACTTCACGCTCATGACGCCCGCGCAGGTAGCCGAAGTCAGCCGCCATCGGCTGGTGAGCGTCGAACTTCACACCCACCGCCACCGCACCCCCCTGGACGCCGCCCTGTTCCGCCGCGAGATTGTCGAAAATCGCGAACGCATCGCCGCCATGACTGGCCACACCGCCCGCCATTTCTGCTACCCCAGCGGCGTGCATGAAACGGACTTCCTGGGCTGGCTGCGTGAGCTGGAGGTCCGTAGCGCCACCACGGGCGAAAGCGGCCTGGCCGGCCCTGCCGACGAGCCGCTTTTACTGCCGCGCATCGTCGACACGGGCAATCTCTCGGAAGAGCGGTTCCGGCTATGGCTCTCCGGCGCCGGCCACTTCCTGCGCCGCCGCGGACGCGTGGCCGCCCGCGCCCAGGATCTGGTCACCTAACCCGCATGCCTTTTTGATTCGCCCATCTTTCTGCTCTTCCCTCACGCTGATCGTGCTGGTCTATTGGCGGTTGGATTGGCGTCCTCAGAACTATCTATTGCTAGGGGCCAGTTACCTATTCTACGGCTGGTGGGATTGGCGCTTTCTGAGCCTGATTTGGATTTCCACCGTGGTGGATTTTCTTCTGCGCCCGGGCCATTGAAACGTCGGCCGGGCAAACCCGGCGCCGTCTCCTGCTCACGGCCTCGGTGGTCTTAAACCTGAGTTTTCTTGGCTTCTTCAAGTACTACGATTTCTTTGCCACCTCCCTGCATTCTGCGCTATCGGCGGCCGGCTTGGAGGTGCCGCTGCCGCTGCTGAATTTGCTGCTGCCGCCCCGGCATCTCCTTTTACACCTTTCAGGCGCTCGCCTACATCGTCGATGTCTACGCCGGCAAGCTCACGGCCGCCCGGAACTTTACCGACTACGCGCTCTTCATCGCATTTTTCCCCCACCTGATCGCCGGGCCGATTCAAAGGCCCGATCACCTGTTGCCGCAAACGCAAAAGCCGCGGCTCTTTTCCGGCGGCCAGTTCTTTGCGGGCCTGCAATTGATCTGCTGGGGACTGTTCCGTAAATGCGTTATCGCCGACCAATGCGGGCTCATCGCCAACGCGGCCTTTAATGGCCAGCTCGGCCGTTCACGCTGCCGGTGGTCCTCTTGGGCGCCTACGCCTTTGCCTGGCAGATCTACGGGGACTTCAGCGGCTATAGCGACATTGCCCGCGGCGCGGCCAAGTTACTAGGCTTCGAGTTCATGGTCAATTTCCGCCAGCCCTATCTAGCCACCAGTCTCCAGGACTTCTGGCGGCGGTGGCACATCAGCCTGAGCACGTGGCTGCGGGACTATCTCTATATCCCCCTTGGGTGGCAACCGGAATGGCGAAGCGCAAACTTACCGCAACTTACTCTTGACGATGTTGATCGGCGGCTTGTGGCACGGCGCCAATTGGACCTTCGTGGTGTGGGGCGGTATTCATGGCCTGGGCCTGGCGCTGGAGCGGTGGTGGGGCAACGGCTCGGGCCGGCCGTGGCTGCGCCGCCTGGCTATCTTTCATGTCGTCTGCCTGGCCTGGATCTTCTTCCGCGCCGCTTCGATCGGGCAGGCCTTCGATTTTCTGGCCGGCCTCGGCCGCTGGTCTTGGCGGCCGGAGTTCGCCACGGCCGCCAGCCTGCTTGCGGTCTTCGGCGGCCTGATGATGATATTGGATTTGTGGCTGGAGCCGGGTAGCGACGAGTATCCAGCCGCTGCGTTCCCTTTGTCGCGCCAGGTGATCGCGGCCCTCGCGGCGGTGACGATCACGCTATTTTTCACCGCTAACCAAGCCAATGCCTTTATCTACTTCCAGTTCTAACCAGCCGGAGAGCCCCCGGATGCCGCGGGCCGCTTGGGCGCTGCTCGCCTCGCTCGCCGCGTTGCTGGCCACGGTGGAAGTGGTGACGCGTTGGGTGATCCTGCCGCGCAGCGCCATCCAGGCTCGCTTATTGCGCGAGGGCGCCGCCGCCGCCCAGCTCGGCCCGCGGGACGTGTTGCTGGTGGGCAACTCCCTGCTCAATCTGGGCGTTGACCCCGAGGCGCTGCGCCAGGAGATGGCCCCCGATTGGCGGGCCCATCGCTTCGTGGTGGAATCCTCCACGCTGACCGATTGGCAGTTTGGCCTGCAACGCCTCTTTCGCCATGGCTCCCGGCCGGCCGCCGTGGCCATCATGCTCACCGCCCGGCAAACCATCAGCCGTCAGGCGCAAGGCGACTTCTTCGCCTATCATCTGATGGATTGGCGCGATGCATACGACATCGCCGCGCAAGGCGACCTGCACCCTACTGCGGCTACCAGCTTGGTAGCCGCCAATCTGAGCGCCTTTTACGGTCTGCGCGCCGACCTTCGCAAACTCATCCTGGTACGATTTTTCCCCCGCTTCCCGGCTTTGGCTGAGTTGTGTGCGCCACCCGCCCCGCCCCGGCTGGCTCCCGGCGGAAGCCTATCGCGGCGCCGGCCCAGGGCTCCGGCAATTGCGCGAACTCGGACAGCGCTATGGCGTACGTATCCTGCTGGTGGTGCCCCCGGTGGTAGATCCGCTGGACCGCCGGGAGGAAATCGCGCGGGCCGGCCAGGACGCCGGTATCGAAGTGCTGATCCCGGCCGCGTCCGGCTCGCTGCCGCCGGACCTTTTCCAAAGCGATCGCTTTCATCTCAATGAACGCGGGATGCGGGTGTTTACACCCCTAGTGGCGGAGGTTTGGAAACGCCAATTGGCCGCAACCCATTAGCTGTTGCGGAGGCCTGATTGCCCACCTATGCGGGTATGGCCGAAGCGGCCCAACTCTGGCATAGTGAGAGGTTCAACGCAAAGGGAGAGGGACGCTTGAATCAAACTGAGGAGCGCTGGAAGAGTGAACAGGAATATTTCGATGCTTCCCATACCGCTCTTCCGCCGGAAACCGTCGAACGCTACCGCCATTGCCGGAAGCCGTTTTTGGTGGCCGAGTATCCTTTTCATACCCTCGGCAATTTGACCGGTAAACGGGTGCTCGAAGTAGGTTGTGGCGATGGAGGCAACTCCATTCTGCTGGCGCTTCGCGGAGCGCAGCAGGTGACCGGCATTGAGATTTCGGCCAAAGCCGTGGAGGCGGCCCGCCAGCGGGCCGCCGCGCATGGGCTGCATGAGCCCCGCGTCCGTTTCATCCAGGCCCCGCTCGAACAGTATCTGGCCGATCATCCGAGCCAGCAGTTTGATGTCATCTGCGGCTGGGCGGTGCTGCATCACGTGCTGCCGGTATTGGCGGAGGTGCTCCAGCAGTTGACGCAATTGGCGCATCGGGACACGGTCTTTCTCTTTGTGGAGCCGGTGGCGCTCTCCCGCCGTTTGCGGAATTTCCGCAAGGCCTTGCCGATTGCGCTGGAAGGTACCGAGGATGAACGCCCGCTAGAGCACGGCGACTTCAAAATCGTGGAAAGCGTGCTGGTGGTGACGCACCGGCGGTACTTCCAGGCGTTGGGCCGGTTGAGCCGCTTTTTTCTGGGAAACTATGAGTTGGGCAGCGCCTTCAACCGCGTGCTTTATGACACGCTTTGCCGCGTGGATCGCGTCCTGTTCGATGTGTTCGGCCTAGAAAGCCTGGCCTCGCAAGTGATTCTGAAGGCGAGAGCCCGCTAGCCTCCCGCCATGCCCGCCCATCTCGATATTGCCAACGAAAGCGCCCTCTCCCGGCCGCGCATCGGCCGGGAGCCGGCCGCCATCTACCGCCACGGGCTGATGATCCGGGAAAGCGAAAAGTTGCTGCTGGATCTGTTCACCCAAGGGTTGCTCTCCGGCACCACACATACTTGTTTGGGCCAGGAACTCTGCCAGATGAGCGTAGTGCGCGCCCTGGACCATGCCGAAGACGCCGTGCTGTCCAACCATCGCAATCATGGCCACTTTCTCACCTACTCGGGCAATTTTCTGGGGCTGATCGCCGAGATCATGGGCCGGCGCGACGGGGTGTGCGGCGGCATTGGCGGCAGCCAGCATCTGGCCTATGGGCATTTCCATAGCAATGGCGTGCAGGCCGGCATGACGGCGCTGGGTGTCGGCTTGGCGTGGGCCCGGAAACAACGGGGCGCGGGCATGGTGGCCACCATCGTCGGCGATGGCACCCTGGGCGAAGGGCTGCTCTACGAGAGCATGAATCTGGCTTCGATTTGGCGATTGCCGCTCTTGTTCGTGCTCGAAAACAACGGGATCGCCCAAACGACTTTAACGGCCGAAACGGTGGGCGGTTCGCTTGAAGAGCGCGGCCGCGCCTTCGGCTTGTCCACCTGGCGCCTGGACGACGCCGCGCCCGATTTTCTGGAGCAGGTGGAGGCCGTCACCCGCCAGGTGCGCGCCGGCCACCCCGGCCTGCTGATCATCGACACGCGCCGGCTGGGGCCGCATAGCAAGGGCGACGATCTGCGCGACCCGGCCGAACTGGCGCTCATCCAACTACGCGACCCCTTGGCCCGCGCCGGCGCCGGGCTGCCGGCCGAACTCCGCGCCCGTGTGGAAGAAGAAGTCCGGGCCGCCGTCGACGAAGTCCGGCGCCAAGCCGAAGCCTCGCCGGAAGCCTCGGCCTTGATCGCCGAAACGACAATTCTGCGGCCGGCCGAGACGCACCCGCTGGCCTGGACGCGGCCGGCCGGCAACGTCCGTTCGCTGCTCAACGCCGCGCTGGATGGCTTGCTGGCGGCCGATTCGCGCGTCGTGCTGCTGGGCGAGGATCTGCATGAACCCTACGGCGGCGCTTTTAAGGTGACGCAAGGGCTTTCCGATAAGTACGCCGGCCGCGTGATCTCCACGCCAATCAGTGAGGCCGGTATTACGGGCGCGGGGATCGGCTTGGCGCTGGCTGGCTTCCGGCCCGTGGTGGAGATCATGTTCGCCGACTTCGTCACGCTGGCGATGGATCAGCTTTACAACCATGCCGTGAAGTTTCCCGGGATGTTTCCCGGCACAACGGTGCCGTTGGTGGTGCGGACGCCCAGCGGCGGGCGGCGCGGCTATGGGCCGACGCATAGCCAGTCACCAGAGAGTTTGATGGCCGCGGTGCCCGGGCTCACCGTGGTGTATCCCAGTCATCGGCATGACGCCGGCTTGGCGCTGCAAAACGCGGTGTTGCGCTGGCCGAACCCGACAGTGTTCTTTGAGCATAAGTTGCTTTACGGAGAAACATCGGCGCTGGGCGGCTACGAGATATTGCCGGACGGCGGCGACGCGGGCCTGGCTTTGTTCCCGACTTTACGGCGTCCGGCGCCGGACGGCGGGCCGGGCGACCTGACGATCGTCGCCTATGGCGGCATGCTGCCGCTGGTGGAAAAATTCGCCGCTGAACTGGCCACCGAGGACGTCGAAGTGGAGATCGTATCGCCCAGTCTGCTCAGCCCGTTGCCCAAAGAAAACTTAGTGGGCCATCTGGCCGGGCGGCGGCGCGTGGCGGTGATGGAAGAAACTTACGGCGGCGCCAGCCTGGGGATGGCGCTGGGGGCGGCGCTGCTGGAGGCCGGTTGGCCGGGGAAATTCCGGCGGCTGCATTGCCCGCCAGTGCCGATTCCGGCGGCGCGCAGCCTGGAGGCGCAAATCCTGCCCGGCCAACGCCACATGATGGCCGCGATTATAGACTTACTGCTGAGTTAGCGAATATATGGCATTTCCCATCCGGACTCCCCGGGTCAACAATAACGACGACGTGGTGCGGCTGAGCGCGGTTTTTCCCGCGCCGGGCGCCGCCGTAGCCGCCGGCGGCCTGGTGGCCGAGGTGGAAACCGATAAAGCCACCTTCAGCGTCGAGACGGACCGGGCGGGATTCTTCCTGCGGTGTCCCTACGCCGTCGGGGACATGGTGCCGGTGGGGTCGGTGTTGGTTTGGATGGGCGACACGGCCGGCGAAGCGGCGCCGGAAGAGGAAGCTGCCACCGGGCCGGCGGCCGGCGGTGGCCGGGCGGAGCCGACGCTAAAAGCCGCGTTGTTATTAAAGGAATACGGCTTGGACGCGGCTCAGGTGCCCGCCGCCGGCGAAAGGTTGAGCGCGGCCGAAGTGGAAGCCTACATTGCCGCGCGAGGTCTAGCTCCGCGGGGTGGCACCGCCTCCTCGCCCGTGCCCGCCGCCCGACCCGCCGCGCCGCCGCCGCCGGCCATCGCCGGGCGGCGCGAGGAGTTGAACCCCCAGGAACGCGGCATGTTGCGCACCGTGAGCTGGCATCGTGACCAAGCCGTGCCCGGATATGTCGAAATCGCCTATGACGCGGCCGGCTGGGAAAGTACGGCGCGATGTTTCAGGCCGAACACAAGTTGTTACTCATTCCTGTACTGTCACTGATGGCGTTTCGCCTGGTGGAGTTACAGAGGCGGAATCCGAAATACAACGGCACCATTCACGGAGAGAGTAAGTGCCTCTTGAGGCGGTGCATATCGGCTTCACGGTGCAAAGCGGCGACTATCTCTATCTGGCCGTGGTGCGCGACGCCCACCGGTTGGACGCCCGCGGTTTTGTGGCGCGGCTGCTGGAATTGCAAAAAGCTGCGATGAAGAACCGGTTGTCCCCCGAGGAAAGCTCCGGCGCCACCATGGCTTTACCAGCATGGCCCGGTGGGGCGTGACGCGGCATCAGCCATTCTGCCGCCGCACACCAGTTTGATGATCGCCCACGCGGCGCCCGCCGCCGGCCAAACGGTCCTCGGGGCAACCTATGAACCACCGGCTCTTGAGCGGCGCCGACGCCGTGGCGGCCCTGCGCCTCTTGCAGGATCCCCGAATAGGTAGCCAGAAAGAAACAGCATGCCAACCGAAGAACAGCTAAAGCAATCGATCCGGACCAAAGTGGGGGAGATGGCAGCCCGCCTGGGCCGGGAAGACCTCCGTTCACCGACGACGACACGCTGGTGACCGGCGGCTGGCTGGATTCGGCCGGCGTGCTCGAGTTGCTCGTCTGGCTCGAAACGACGCTCGATACGGAGCTGGATCCGGGCGAGTTGTCGCTGGAAAATTTCGGCTCGGTCCAAAAGATGACCGTTTCCTGCGCGAGCGGGGTCTTGTGCATGGCGGCTGATGACCGCATGGCGCCCTGGCCGGGCGGCAAGCGGTTCGCCTTTACGATCTTCGAGGATCCCGACGGGCAATCGCTGGAGCAAACGCGTGAAGTCTACAGCTTTTTGTCCGACCTCGGGCTTGCGGACGACGATTGGCGCCTGGATGTTGGAGCCGGGCGCGGCGCGGCGCAACTCGGCGGGAGAAACCTGCCAGAATCCCGCGTATCTGGAGGGTTGCGGGAACGGCAGCCGCCGCGGCTTCGAGATTGGTCTGCATAGTGTGGCGCCGGCCAGCATGCTGCGCGCCGAGATTGAGCAGGGTCTGGCTTGCTTCCGCGATTTTTTTGGCGCCGACCCCGTCAGCATGGCCAATCATTACAACGCCGACGCCATGTACTGGGGCGACGCCCGCTTGAGCGGTTTCTACCGTTGGCTCTATCGAGCCGCTACGCGCGGCAGCACCGGCGGACGCTTTGCCGGTCAACAAGAAGACAGTCCGCATTTCTGGGGTGACCTGTGCCAACGGCATGTTCGCTACTGCCGTAACTTTGTCTTCCGCGAACTCAATACGCTGAAGGTCTGTCCCATGATGCCTTATCGCGATCCGGACCGGCCGTATGTCAATTACTGGAAGGCCTCGGCGAGGCCTCCAATCTGGAACGCTGTCTCAGCACCTGACCGAGGAATCGATGGACCGGCTGGAGGCCGAAGGGGGCGCCTGCATCCTCTACACGCACTTTGCGCACGGCTATTTTGCGTCCGGCGCGCTGGACGAACGGTTCCGCGCCCTGATGACGCGGCTGGCGCGGAAGAACGGCTGGTTTGTGCCAGTGAAAACGTTGCTGGGCTTTTTTAGAAGAGCAGGGGCGGGGCCAAATCATCGCGGCCGCCGAGCGGCAGAGCCTGGAGCGCCGCTGGTTGTGGACCAAACTGCGGCACGGGACCTCCTGATGGCGGTCATGGTATGGCGATAAAAGTCGTTCCGTACACGCCGGAGTGGACGGCCGCGGTGGCCGCGGTGCAACGGCCGTCTGCGGGCCGGGCAGGCGCCCACGGCATTCTACATTCCCGAGCAGGTGACGGCGGTGGCCGAAGGTCCGGTAACGGCGCGTTACTTTCTGGCGGTGGAAGAAGATGAGGTGCGGCCCAGCATCAGCATTCTCGAGCATCCCCGCCTGGCTGGCCCGGTGAACGGCAAACGGTGGTGAATCTGCAATCGCCGTTGTCGGAAGGGATCGTCGATCCGCGCTACACGATGGTGCCGGTGCAACTGGTGCGTTTTGCGCTGAAGCGATGTCCGCGGGCTTACGTGGTAGGCATGGGGCAACGAGGAGAATCGCTGCCGCGGCTCTTGAAGGCATCGGGGTGGAAGGTGCGGCGGGCGTGCCGTTTTTCTTCCGCGTGCTACGGGCGCGGCGGGCGCTGGTGGAATTACCGGCCGTTGCGGCGCAAGCCCTGGCTGGCGGCCGCGGCGCAAGTAGGCGCTTATACCGGATTGGGCGCCGTGGCCTGGCGGTGGCCCAGCGGCCGCGCGGCGTTTCCACGGCCGGATATCGCACCGAAGTGGTGAAAGAGGCTGGCGCCGGCGACGACACGGTCTGGAACGAAGTGGAGCGCCGGCTTTCCTTTGGCGTCGTGCGCAACGCCGCCACCTTGGGACGCTATCTCGCAACCGGCGTCGAGCGCCACGCCGTCTACCGCGGCGGCGAGTATCTGGGCTGGTTCTCGCTGCTGGTGGCGCAATTGAAGGATCATGCGTACTTTGGCAATTTGAAAATCGCACCGTGGTGGACTTACTGCCCGCCGCCGACCAGCATCTGGCGGCGTTCGCGGCGTTGGGCCGCCGAAACCGCGCAGCGGCTGAGCTGCGATCTGGTGCTCTCCAACCAGTTGCGGTTGGCCTCGCAAACGGCCTTGCGCCAGTGCGGCTTCCAAACCTATGGCACCAACTTTCTGATGGCCAGTTCACCCGCGTTGAGCGAGTCGATGGTGGAAGAAACCAGCCTCGTCAGCCGTCAGGATGGTGACGGCCTGGTCAATCTGGTGGCCTTGTAACTGTAGATAGTAACATGTGGGATATCACGCACGGCCTTTGGTTATAAAAATGCACCAGCTTTCCATCATGCGGTGCATAATCGTTTGCCTTCTTTGCTCGCTCCCCTCTCTCCGCGGAGCGGTGCTGATGTCGGGCGAAATCCGCCAATTGCAGGATGTCGGCGTGGGGCCTTCGTTCACCGTGGCGCTGCAGGGTATGGACGTCGTTCTATCGCTGCAGAGTGAGCCGATACACCGGCTCAGCCCCCTGCCGCTTTGCCGGTCTACCTGCGCCTATAACTTTTCCCAGGACATCTCCGTGAGCGGCCCGCTGGTTTCCTGACCCAAAATGGAATCTTCTATGGCTCCCCCACCGGGTACTCGATACGCTGTCGCTCCAACTGCAATCCAGCGTGGTTTCGGCCACGGCCAATTGTCCCTTCTGCCCGTCGCCGCTGGCGGGCTATGACACCCATTGGGCCGATACGCCATTCACGCTCAATGGCACGTTGACCATCTTCCGGGAGCTCTCGCTCCTCCGGACGGAAAATCTATCGGGAAGTGGCTGGGCGCGGGCCTTCACTTCGACCCAGGCAGGTTATGGGTACGGGGAAATACACTATCAGTTCGGTACGCAGATACCCGAGCCCGCACGGCGGCGTTAATGGGCGCCGGTGTGGCTCTGGGCCTGGCTCTGCGGCGGCGAGCCCACTAGCCAGCCGGCGGCTAGCCAGTGGGTTCTGCTTCCAATGGAGGCTTACTCCACTTTCACGGAGATTGAGGCGATTGAGCGCCCCGCCGAGAGGTAGTGCAGCACATAGGAGCCCGCGGCGGGCGCCGTGAAACTTACCGAGCCAGTGGCGCGGCCTTGCGTCGCGCGGGACCATAGGGGAGTGCCGCCCGTTTGGCGGTACAAGGCCACGCGGTCGGCGGCGAGGGCCGTTCCGGTGCGCACGGTCCAAAGAGCCCGGGCCGAACTGTTGCGAGTGGGCGCCACAGGAGAAATCGACAGGTCGACGGCGAGCGGCACAACCGTCTGTCCGCCATCGCCCCCACTACCGGAAACGGTTAGCGAAGCGGTGGCGCTGGTAGCGCCATCGGCGCGAACATAACGGACCGCGTAGGAGCCGGCGGCCGTCGCGGGCCATTGCAGCGAACCGGTGGCCGCACCCCCGGTGAAAAAGCGCTGGAGCGGCGCGTCGTTGGCGGCGGCGGTGGACGAAAACAAACCGATCCAATCGCTGACGCCCGGACGGCCGCCCGAGGCCTGCCAGGAGATCGCCAGCGGCGCCGTGGAAGCAGCGGTGGCCGGTACGGTGAGCGTAACCGTGGCCGAGGCTGCCGCCGGCAAGGCGCCACTACGGGCCGTGGCCGTGGCGGCTACCACGGCGGCGACATTGGCACCCAAGTCGTTGCCGTCGGTCCCCGCGAGCGGTACGGGGCTGGCCGCGGTCAACCGGTAGTCCGGCGTGGCCCCGGTGAGACTGGTAAAGCCTACGGCGTCCAGCGTGGAGGGAAAGAAGTTTCCGGCCGGATAGCTGCCCGGGCTGGCCGCCACCAGTGCATTGGCCCTGAAGACGTACCCTGGCGCGAAGGCGGCCAGACTCGGCGTCCCCACCCCGGTGCCGGCGCCCGCCACGCCATAGCCACCCACCTGCAGGGCGATGTTGGTTGCGGAAAATGAGACGCTGCGAGACGGGCGCTCCATCCAGCACCAGAATGTTGTGATAGTTCAGCAGGGTGAGATGGTCGATGGTAACATCGTCAACGCCTTTTAGTAACTGCAGAGCGGGACCGTAGTAATTCGGGTCGGGCACGCTGACGCGGTCCATGATGTTATTCTCCAAACGGATGCGCCGCGCGATTCCGGTATCGTCGTCGTCGCGGCCGCGGATCGAAAATCCGCCTGTTACATTCGTCATCCAGTTATTGGAGAATGTTACATCCTGCACTACGGCCCAGGGCATGGCGTTGCCCTCGGTGCGCACCGTCATTTGCACGGCGATGCCCGATTGGGCTTTGGGCCAGTTGTTCTCAAGGATGTTGCCCTCCAGGAGCACCCGCTGGGCGTTCTTCAGTTGCACGAGATTCTTAATGGCATAGACGTTATTGGACTTCCAGGCCAGTGGCTTGGCGATGTGGGTTGCCCGCCAGCACAATGTCCGAAGGAACCAGGCCCCGCAGGGCGGCAATGGCGCCACCAAACAGAACGTTCTCTCCGGAAGCTTCCAGATAGTTGTTCAGGATCTGAAAGGGACCCGGGCCGTTCCAACCAGCCACCGCCTGCGTGTCCTGCGCAAAGTCGGTAAACGCGGAAAGGTAAGAATTGCGCAGGGCGGCGCGCTGGCAATTGAGTTGTAAGCCGCGTTTGGAACCCAGCGTGGCATGCCCGTGAATGTACAGCCGGTCTAGATCGAAGTCGGCCGGAATCAGCGCCAGAGAGGCTTCACTACCCGAGCCGAGTTCAATTAGTTGATAGGCGTAAACCTGCGAGGTGATTTCCAGACCCAGTAGGTTCCACCGGGCCGCGCCGGGGGCGGCCGCTAGCACCGGCGAGGCCGTGGCGGTAACCAGTTTGGCCAGCAGGGGGGCATCGGCGGGCGTGATCCGGCGATTGGGCAGTTGGGCGTGGCGGGAAGTGCGGATGGTGACCGGTAAAACGCCGCTTTTCGCCGGCAGAATGAAGTTGCCGGTGATCGTGGCGCCCGCTTCGATCGTGATGGTGTCGCCGGGACGGGAGGCGTTGAGGGCGGCCTGCAACTGCCAGGAGCCGGGCACCTGTAAGTCATCGGCTCTTAGTTCCCACAGGCAGCTAAACAGTACAGAGAGAGTAATTATTGTTTTTTTCATCTTGGCCCAGTATAAGTTCTGGCAGAGTGAATCAGAACGTACTCAGCGTTAACTGAGTAAAACTAGGTGAAAGTTTTCCAACAATCTTACCTGCGCTAGGGCAGATTGTAAGGCGGGGGGTTAAGATGTTGTAAACAAACGCGGGCTAGCGCATCAGAAGTTACCGGTAAACAGCAAGCGTCTGTTCCATGTTGTCGTCCGCCGAACTGGCCCGGACGAGGGCGGGCCGGCGGCCGGCCGCCAATGCCCGGCGCGAGGCGGCCACCAGACCCGCGGCATCGCGCACCGGAAAAGTCACGACGCCGGACGGGCGCATGCCGTTCTCGGTGGCAACCACCGGGACGCCCAAATGGAGCGCCTCGCGGACGCTGATGGCGTCTCCATCAAACAGCGTGGTGCGCCAGAACAGCGCGCTTTCGTGCACGGCACGCAGAGCGCAATCATGGGACAGATCGCCGGCCAGCAGAATCCGGGCGGCATACGGCCGGGAGAGGCGGAGAGCGTCCAAGGAAGCCTGCAGCGGTCCGGAGCCAAGGATCAGCAGGCCAGCCTCCGGGTAATGCTCCAGCAGAGCGCCGAACGCTTCAATCTGGAGCGCCACATCGTATTCGGGAGCCAGTCCACTGATGGAGGTAACCAGGGGGCGGTGACCGGCGGCAAAGCGGGCCACGGCCGGAGGCAGCGGCGCAGTGGGCAGGGTGCGCGGGAGCGCGAAGGGGAGAATCAGGCGCAGGCGCTCCGCTGGCACGCCGAAACGGAGGAACAAGTCAATCAACTGCTGGTTGACGGTGATGATGCGGTCAAAACGGCGGAAGACCCGGCCGCGCCAAGTGTTCGGCGCGGCGGCCTGTCCGGCCGGCGAACTGGGATAGCCGCCGGAATGAAAAGTGAGCACCGACCGCCGGCCGGCAACGGCGGTGACCGCGGCGGCCAGAGCAAGCACGCGCGGCGGCACATCGCCGCCAATATGCAAGTGGAGCAAATCGTACGGCAGGCGATGCATCAGCCGGAGCGTCTGCCAGGGCGAACGGGGGAACCAGAGGCCGGCGGCCGGATCGTCGGCGCGGCCCTGGGCGTTGGTGAGGTTCACGACGCCCGCGGCGTGACCTTGAGCGCGCAGATGGTCGCCAATGGCGACCAGATTGGCGCTCACCCCGCCATGCGGCGGTGGGTAAGGGCCTAGTTGCAGAATGCGCAGTGAAGAGGCGGACAAGGCGAGAAGTTCTATTCTCCCACGAGCCGCCCCAGTAGCTGTTTTACAATCAAAGAACACCGCCCGCCCCGCTGTTTTTCCTCCAATGATCGAACAACTTTACCTGCACTCGGCGCGCCCGGGTGCGCCGAAACTGCGCGTGGGCATTCTAGCGGACGACCTGGCTTTGATCCGGCCCTTTGCCGTGGTGGTGGATCATCTGCTGCGGGCCGATTTCGTCGACTTGGCGCTGGTGGCGCTGCACGATGCGGCGCCGGAGGCCGCCCCGCCGCCCGGCAAGCTGCACACCCTGGCCGATCCCGGCGGCGCAAGCTGATCCTCTACAGCCTTTACGAAAAGTTTGACCGGAAGCAGAACGCCGCGGCCGCCGCCTTGATGGACCTGGTGGATTGCCGCCAGCGCCTGGCGGCGGTGCCGCAAATCCGCGTACGGCCGGAGAAAAAAGGATCGAGCCAATACTTCCCCGCCCCGGCCCTGGAGCGGCTACGGGAGGCGCGGCTCGATGTGCTGCTGCGGTTTGGCTTTGGTATCTTGCGCGGAGATGTGTTGAGTTGCGCCCGGCATGGCGTCTGGTCGTACCATCATGGCGACAACGACCAATACCGCGGCGGCCCGGCGCACTTCTGGGAGATGGTGGAGCGCAATCCGCTCTCCGGCGTGGTGCTGCAGATTCTCTCCGAGGAGTTAGACGCCGGCTTTGTTTTGACCAAGGCGCTCAGCCCCACCGAATCCAAAACGTCGCTGGCCGTCAACCGGCTGGCGCCTTACACCGCCGGCTTTACGATGGTGATTCGGAAGCTCTGGGAGCTGCATAGTTACGGCTTTGAGCATCTGCGGCAACACGCTGTGGCTCCGGCGCCTTATCAGGGCCGGCAGAAAATCTACCGGCGCCCGGAAAATGGCGCGATGGTCCGTTATCTGGCCCCGGCCGTGGCGCGCATGGCGCGCAACCGGTTGACGCAGCCATCGTCGACCGTGCATTGGCGCATGGGAGTGCGCCGCCGCACCGCCACCGAGCCGCACCCGCCGGATGGATCGCTCCGGGGTATCCAGTGGATCGAAGCGCCGCGGGGACGCTTTTTCGCCGATCCGTTCGGCATCCGGCGCCAGGATCAGGATTGGCTCTTTTTCGAGGATTATCATTACTCTACCCGCCGCGGCGTAATTAGCGCCGCGCCGCTCACCCCCGATGGGCGGCTGGGCGAGATCACGCCGGTGCTCGAGCGGCCCTATCATCTGTCGTATCCGTTTTTGTGGGAGCAGGATGGCGAGCTGTTCATGATTCCCGAATCGGGCGCGGGAAAGAAAGTAGAGTTGCTGCGGTGCCGCCGTTTTCCGGACCAATGGGAGCCTGTGCGAGTGCTCTTTGAAGGTCCGGCGGCCGACACAACCTTGCTGCAGGGTGAGGGACGAATTTGGTTTTTCACCACGCTGCTGGACCGGCCGGCTTCCGAACAGCTTTTCCTGTTTTCGGCGCCCACTCTGTTTGCGCCCTGGGAGCATCA
>JAZKJV010009401.1:0-37271 GCA_037367405.1 Ottelia alismoides | reverse complement strand
TGTTGATGGGTGGTTAGGGTCGATGGCAACAAAGAAGTGGGGAGAGCATTTGTGGATCACTTTCAGGAGGTTTCTTCCTATGGAGCGAGCATACGGTGAAGGTGGATAGGGTTGGGTGCAACGTAACTTTCAGATGCCCATGCTTCCAACCTGACTCGAGAGATGACCATGGAGGAGCTGAAGGCGACGGTTTGGGATCTCAATGGGGATGGGGCACCGGGTCAGGACGGGTTCCTAATTTCCTTCTACCGGGAATTTTGGGACTTGGTTGGGAGGGAGGTGCTTGAGGTTGTGATGGAGTGTTGTCATTGCAATGGGGGTTTTGAACGTGTGAATAGGGCGCTGGTGGTACTTATCCCGAAACGGGAGGGCGCCGACAGGATCAAGGAGTTCAGGCCTATTGCGGTCTCCAACGCGCTTTACTTGATTGTGGTGAAGGTTTTTGCGGCGAGGTTGACCAGGGTTCTTGAATACATCATTTCCACTTCTCAGTTGGTGTTAGTTCTTGGGAGGCAGATCGCGGATTGCTTGGGTTTGGCGTCCGAAATTGTGGCCGACTGGAAGAGATGTGATAGGAAGGCGCTGCTGTGGAAAGTGGATTTTAAGAAGGCTTATGATACGATTGACCGGCGTTCCTCTGGGCGGCAATGCATAGAAGGGGTTTCCCTGCACTCTGGATTCCGTGGGTGTTACTATTGCATCAATGACGGTGCTCCTGAATGGGCGCCCGAGGGGGGTTTCTTCCAACCGCAGAGGGGAGTGAGACAGGAGTGCCCACTGGCTCCATTGTTGTTTATCATTGCCTCGGACGTTCTTGCTTGCATGGTGGACAGAGTGCAGCTCAACGGAATCACTAGAGGGTACTCGAGAGATGAGTTGAGGATCCCTCTCATTCAATACGCGGATGAAACTATTTTTTTCATTGAGGGGGGCACTGAAGAAGCCTTCGGTATGGCAGTTACTCTCGAGATTTTTAGTGAGATGCCGGGGTTGGTCCAGAATCACGACAAGTCCAAGGGTGTGCCATTTTCGATGTCTGGCGAGGAGGCTGCCCGGTGTGGACTTCTGTTGGGCACGGCGTGCGCGGATCTCCCCGTCCGCTATCTTGGGATCCCTCTGGCCGCTGGCAGGGCCAGGATGGCAGATTGGCTACCTCTTGTGGAGAAGAGGCTTGCGGGGTGGAAGTCCGCGGTCCTGTCTAAGGGTGAGCACCTGGTGCTTCTGAAGGTGATGTTGGCGGCTATACCGGTGTACGTCTCCTCCACGAGGCTCATGCCGGCGGGGATTAGGGGGAGGTTGGAGAGATTGATGTGTCGGTTTCTGTGGAGAAAGAACGGGCATGACTCTACAGGTATACATCCGGTCAATTGGGACACTATCATGCTGCCGAAGAACGAGGGCGGTCTAGGGATCAAAAAGCTGGAGGCGTTGAACGAGGCCCTATTGCTGAAATGGGTGGGCAGGGTGTGGGGGATGTTATCGATCTGTGCACATCCCTTGTTCGTCGAATTTATGGGGCCAATGGTGCTACGCCGGATGCGTGCAGAAGAGGGCTGAGGCCGTCGCCCTTGTGAAAGTGCATTTTGGCAGTGGCACCAAGGTTCCAGGAGCTCTTCAGGCCGGTGTTGGTGAACGAGGAGACATTCGCCTTTTGGAGGGACGACTGGACGAGCGAGGGGGGGGGCTCTTTGTGATCGCTTCCCGCACTTGTTTGCATTGACTGTGGATCCAGAGGCGCGTGTTGCCAGGTGCTGGGAGAATGAGAATTGGATGCCACTTTTTCGATCCAACTCTTCGGATCAACGAATGGAAGAGTTTCTAAGGTTGATTGAGGCGCTTAGGGAGGTGAGGGGCCCATCCCAGCAGCGGGATCACTGGATCTGGCGCGAGGGCAGTTTCTCGGTGAGCAAGGCGTATGCTATGATCTGCAGGCCTCCACCTTCTCTCTCGCCTGATATTGCGCGGGATTACGGTTTATGCTGGGGGCTTGGCCTTCCTGAGAGGATTGGTTTTTCCTCTGGCTGTTTAGGAGGAAGAGGTTGATGACGCGGGATCGGTGCTCCAGGCTGCCGGGGTCGATTTCTGACAGGTGCCTCCTGTGTGGGATGGAGATCGAATCGATGGACCACTTCTTCTTCAGGTGTCAGGTTGTGGTGACGGTTTGGGTTGAATCTGACCTCGAATGGGTCAATACGGACAGTGTTGCGTCGTTCTGTGGGAGTCTGGTGGCGGCCAAGGGTCGTCCGCGTAGGGAGTTGCTTCACCCAATACCATGATTTGGGCGCTTTGTTTGGCTAGGAATGCGCTTCTCTTCACTGACAAAGGTTTTATAAATAAAATGTGTACGTCCAGGTGTCGTGGTTACTGGACTCGTGGCTCTGAGTGGGGTCTTCCTCTTGTACTCTTTGTAATTTCTTGATTTTTTATTAATACATTTCTGGGGTGAACACCTATGAGTGTATCCCCCTTGTTTGGCTTCAAAAAAAAAGGATGATGAAGGCCGTGTGCTTGTTACTCAGAAGGATATAGAAGGAAATAGAGATATCACTTTGGGAGACTTAGCTAGTAATGAAAGTTACTTGAATCGTGCAAACTATAGACAAATACAAAGGACGGAAGTAAAGGAGGCTTTGAAGGTTATGAGAAATGGGAATGGTGCGGGACCTGATGACATTCCTATAGAAGTTTAGAGAGTTTTAGGTGAGCGTCTTTTGACTTGACTTACATATTTTTCAAAATTATTTGACGAAGCAAGAAAATGCCTAAAGATTGGAGGAGAAGCATCGTAGTACCTATTTATAAGAACAAAGGAGACATTCAAAATTGTTCAAATTACAAATGTATCAAGTCGATGTGCCATACTATGAAAATTTGGGAACGAGTGATTGAAATAAGATTAAGTCAAGTTTTCAAAGTAAAAGAAAATCAATTCGGATTAATGCCAAGTCGCTCAACTATTGAAGCCATCCACTTGTTGAAGAGAACAATGGAGATTTATAGAGCTAAAAGGAAGAACCTCCATATGATTTTTATTGATTTGGAGAAAGCTTATGATTCTGTTTCACGGGAGATAGTGTGGAGAGTTTTGGAGAAGAGACAAGTACATATCCTATACTTTAACCTCATAAAAGGTATGTATGATAAGGCTTCATCTTGTGTAAGGATACAGGATAGGAAGACTGACTATTTTGACATCAACGTTGGTCTACATCAAGGTTCAGCTTTGAGTCCATTGCTCTTTTACTTCGATTATGGACGAGTTGACAAGTTGCATTCAAGATGAGTAAGCTAGGTGTATGTTATTTGTTGATGATGGTGTGTTAATTGATGAGACTAGATAAGGAGTAAATGTGATGCCGATGAAAAAAAATCAACGGTGATCTACGTGGTTCTTTCCCTTCTCCCTCCATATGATTTACGAGGTTCTTTCCCGAATCTCGCACAACCGACATGCTTTCTCTTCTCCCTCCCTCCAATTTCTTCCACCAAATAATTTTTCCACCATTAAAATTTATTTATTACACCATTGTAAATTCTGATTTGCATCACTTTTGCTACCCCTTAGCTGCATACTAGCTAGCATTATTACTACCTTCGTCGCTACCATGTCACCTTCCTCGTCACAGCCAGCAAATCATCTGCTACATCCTTGTCCTCACATAACTCCCACCACCGTCCCTCTAGCATTGTCAACGATATTGCGGTTAGAATCTCCATCATTGATTGACATGTATTTCAATGAACCAATTCCATGGTATTTTTCCCACTACCAATTGAAGTGTATGTGTTGCCGCACCTTAAGGAAAGGCTGGTACCGTCTAGCCAGCAGCCACAACCACCCAAACAATCAGCATCGATGTCACCATGTCATTTTCAAGGACGCTCGTAGATACCACCACCCTCTATGATGCCACAACATTCATTCTTAAAGGTTAGGTTTAGTTATTAAATTAGGGTTTTCATCATTTTAATTCCATCCAATTAGAGTTGCTAATTAAATTAAGGATAGGGTTAGTTATTAATTTTATCCAATTTGAGTCCATCGTAATTTTGGTTTTTTTTATTTATATAAGTAGATCGCACCCAAAAGACCATGGTTCAAATCCTCCTTTGTGGGGATTGCGTTAGGTAGCCGACAGCCATCGTAAAAAATAATCGAATCTTTCAACATGGATTTGAGCAAGAATTATTGTAGCTAACCCTACTTATAGGGTGAGAAGGCTTTGCCATTATTTTATATAGCTGACCCTACTTAAGCCATCATTGGATTATCATAATGTGAAGCGATTCCATGGAATCCCTTTCCATGTAACTAGATGCAAATGTTTGGCGAATGTGTTGGTCTCATGCCCTGAAAGCTCGCAATGAACCGATACATTTTGTAAATAGATTTAGTGCACCCAATTAACCCATGAGGTCCAAAGCGGAGACCCTACAATGCGGATTTTAGATTTGATTAGGATACATTGAGCATATAGTATACCATATATGTGTGTAGGGTAAGGCATGACTATGTATAGGGTAAGGTGTAACTAAGTGCTGCAAATCCTTCCGAGAGAGCACCAGCTCCTAGGATTTTTGGTACCTTGTACTCCTTTTCTCTCTCTTAGTGGATCTTTCTTTTTCCATGTTTTTTTACCATTTTCTGCAGAGATTTCTCATGTAAATCTCAGTGTTATAAAAGTCGGTCTACTGGTTTGACTAGTCTAGTCAGTGGGTGGATGATTGGGTATGACTAATAGGCCAATAATCGGTTGGACAAACTACTAAACCTGATTAGTCAACCGACTAGGACGACTAGTCAGCCAATTTTCGCTTGAAGATGCCTTTTTGTTTTTTTAAAAACAAACTTTTCCAGTATACATAATGTTATATTTAAATTCAACTACTTTTTTCATTATGGAAGTACAAATATGTACGAATCTATGTAAATGTATAGGAATATATGTGTAGAAATGATTTATATATTTAAAATATTTAAAAAAATCAAAGCTAATTAAATCAAATTAGTCGTCTGACATCATTATTCGACCAAACTATCAATTTCTACCACCTTGGTAAATCTTTGTATCTCTTGTGTGAACTTGTTTGCTTCTGTGTATCATTTTTCGATGAAAGTACTATCGAATTTGATATTATAATCTACTAGCTATGTGTTAGGTTGTCACTAATTTGTCACTTAGATCATGTTTAACGGTCTTGATCTACTTTATGTATGACTAATCACTATGTTGCATTATCCAAAATTCGCATTTCCCCACGATTGGATTTCATGGAAGAGGACCCAATGGAATCTACTTACATCCCAGTAATCGAACATGTGATGGCCTTAGTAAGGGGGCTTGGGGATGGAGGGAAAATCAGATATTAGAGGTCTCTTGGCTAAATCAGATCATCTTAGCGAGTTCTGCCATGCTGGCAAGAAACAGATTTATGGGTATATCAGAGCTTCTTAAGCCGTACGCGGTCATCCGGCTATTACGATTGCTGCACAATGAGGTGTTTTTCGAGTTACAGCTTCTTATTCGAAGTTGCTATACTGATGGTAGAGTGTAAATCTATCGTGTGATTTTGACATTTCAAGATAGAAGAGTCTATTGTTACCTCTCTTTTTGTATGCAACTTGTAGCCCGGAAGTTGGCGGTCCTCGGGGGACGACAGAAGCCCTAGCAGGGGCTAGCCAGGAGCCGGCCTCAGGTCGCCGCCGGCGGAGTTGCGTCGTAGTTGGAGTGATGTGGCGTTGAAGGTGGAAGAGGGGACCGATAGCGGCGGAGAAGAGGCGACGGTAGCGGCGGGTGGTTTAGGGTTCGTGCGAAGAAAAGGAAGGGAACGGAGATAGAGGATGGCGCGGAAGTAGGAAGCAAGAGAGAGGGAGGCAGAAATATAGAGGAAATTTTGCGGAGTATGATTCCAAAATATTGGCTATCATCAATCTTTTTTTAGTTATGTACCATAAGCAAGAAAGATGTGGTTTTGACTTTAATTAAAGCCATCTTTTTAAGAAGCTATCTCTCAATGGTATGTCACACAAAAATTCTAAATGATAAAGCCATTTTTTCAAGAGGTGGCTTTCATTTTAGCCGAAGTCGCATCTTCAAGAGACATCTCTCAGTGGTATGTAACACATGAAAACTTTAAAAGAAAAGCTGCCTCTTGAAGAGGCAGCTTACCTACGGTAAATAATAAAAAAAATATTGGCGACCATATAAGACCAATATGTTTCGAAACATACCTTCTGGATGATTTTTTTCTCCATAAATATAAAATAAGATAATGTGTTAAGATTTTCTTTTTTAAATATACATTTAATTAACTCCTTAGTTTTTTTAAGGAAATTAACTCATTAGTTGACAACTAAAATAATTTGGCATGGATTGTTGAAACTTTACTGACCATTTTCTAATTATTTTCATTTAATCGTGTGTTGTATTGATACTTTTCATATATAATATCGATACTTCTTTCAATATCAATTAATTTCAACATCAATAAACCATTTATCAAATAATATTTTGCTATCATGACCCAAATTGAAAATTTATTTAAATAACTCATATATTAATTCAAGACCTAGAATTTATGCTTCCTAAATTCAACCTTCAATCCACACAAAATGGATAACTTCCTTTCTTATTATCTTAATTCTAATTGGATCTATTGAAAATTTTTATTTGCCCTTTTATGTGTGTCAAATTTACAAATGATGGCATTATGCGCGCATTCCTCCTCTTCATATTTATCCTCCTTCAAACAACCATTGTTATTACCTTCATAACATTCACTTCCCTTGCATCATCCTCTCCATCACAAACCCATCTCATGCCCAACTCCTTCAAAAAAACTATTATTATCACCTTCATAGTCCATACTATCCATTGCAATCTCCTCGTTGTGAGCCCTGTGACTATTTGTAGGGAGCCCAACCTCCCCGCCAATTTTTACCTCCATCATAAAAGATCATTGATCAAACCATTTGCCTTGATAGTCTAAGGATCAAGATGTAAGAAAAATATTATGAAATGACAATTGAAAACAGGTATGTTTATTCATTGGTGAAACTTTTGTCCTTCCTTTCATCCTTCTCATCTCCCTTTCCTTACCTCACATTGCATATTCCTTCTACAATGTTGTATTCATTGTGCCCATGTCAACCCCTTCTTTATTCGATGGAATATACACAAGCTCATATTTCCATCCTTTATGTTGTTGCACAACTCTCAGTCGCATGCTTTAACACTTCATGAGGCCCCTCAACCCCACTTGATGACCCTTGTATTTTTTTAAAGGTACCCTTTCGTAACACTTTCTCCTTCCCTACCTTACACTCAAACACATGTTGATTAAAGATCACTTTTTGTAGCATTTCCAAATAAATTTCTCATATCCCTCTTCCCAAAGCCTCCCCTCACCTTACTTCATATTCCATCTTTTGATAACCCTTGCATACGCAAACCACCTCCATTCAATCCCTCCCTTCACCCCCATCACCCAAACAATAGCATCATATGTGTCGTCTAAACCTCCCACCCTAATCAATGCCAGATGTCCATTGCAAGGGGCATGACATTAGTTAGGATGTTAATGTTATTTACAGTGCAGTATCTTATATGAAAGTGGATGAGATATTTGCAACTATAGAGTTGTCCAGAGATATAAATACTCAAAATGGTCACATTTACACATGATTCTAATATAAAAGACTTGAAATGCAGTTGAACAAAAATACTATCAGCACATTATATAATTATGTTTCTTAATATTTTTATGCACTTTTGCACAAGGAAAGGAGTCTCTATTCCAAAAAAAGTATATACTACTTAAAATTTAAACAGCGAAAGCTACATAAAGGTATAATAATTACGGAAGCTGATAACTAAATAAAAAGTAGTAGTACAGAACTTTGCCTAGTGAATGCTAGTGCAGTCTACAAAAGTTCAAGTAAAAGTGACATGTTTTTCAAACATACAAGATTAAAGGAAGTCCAAAAGAGTACGAGAAAAAAATCAATACAACTAACAAAACACGAATAACGAAGACACTCTAATTAGAAGTGCAAAAGCAAGAGAGAGCAAGAAGTATGTGTTCCATCATCTTTATATTTCCAATTAGGTTTCACCAACACAAACACTCTATTTTTAATCTTATGATAGATTTTTTGTATTCCATTTGATAATCAGCTTTCACTATGATATCCACTATCATGAGCTCAATGTTGTGCTCATGTATTCATTTAGGGATTTTTATGTAAAATGCAAGCATAAAATCTCATTCTCCTACCTTTGTTTGAAATATAAAACTCCCGAAAATGCAATATTATATGCTAGAGATGGCAATGTTAGTTCTTTGTGTACTTACTAGAACTTGTCTTATTTTTTGAATTTTGTTTTTTAACTATGACACACACTTATTGCAAGTCATTTACACAGTATATCTCTTGTATTTACATGATTACACTGTTATTTCAAAGTTGAAGCAAGCATCAAAAAGTTCAAAACATTGAATCAAGAGTTTTTGTGTTCTTGTAACTTGTTATATATTGCATATACCAATCAAAAGAAATATGAATGTTTACTTCATATTGTATCAGCAATACTTTCTATTAAAGAAGATTAGTTGATCGATCATCCTTCTGAATATGATTGATCGTCACCTGATAGACCAACATTTGTTGTTGATCGACCAACCAACTTGTATTGATCAGTCACTTCATGAGCGATCACCTTGCAACGATGATCCGTCCTCGTTCGAATTCATATTCAATGGCTCTTTGATGGTTATTTTGATAGATTGACTAAAGATGACATGATTGATAAACCTAGCATGATTACCCATCGCACATATTGATAGATTAACATAATAAAACCTTTTTGTAATTTATGGTCATAATTGATTCAAACAGCTACTTTTTCAAAAGCTTGTCCCTACCACTATATATAGGACCCTTGACCCTTTGTTGGAAAGAATTCCATAGCACACAACATAAATGAAAGCATTCTAAAATTCGGTATTCTCTGTCTCTCTTTCTCTATATTCTTCAAGTTCACGAGCTTCTACAAGAAAATTCTAGTTCCGAGATTTCGATTGTTCTAATATGTTCAAACTCTATAAGCCAATTTCGATCGCCTCCAAACTTCAAAGCTCATCTAGCCAGAGATCTATTGTTTGCAAGTGATAGATTATTGATGATATATTTTTAATTGTTGTACTTTAGTCATGTGTGCTTATGTTCAAATATATTGCTTTTGCTTATTATTATTTACTTGTTTAGCAATATTTCTCTATAGCTGGTTGTACAAAAGAAATATTTAGATATTTTCTTTCTTTCTAGATAGCATTTTCTGCGGGAAGTCTTGATGTTAGATCCAAACATCGTGGCTACCTTGTATACTCAGATTCTATCCAATCCAAGAAGATTAGAGGACAATCAGAGTCTACCCAATCCTCGACCTTGCCACAATGTTTGATATATTGATGTTAACTTTGGTATATCGATCCAAAGTTGTTAGGCATATTGGTTCTTGATCCCACATCTTTGTGAACAATTGAGTTATCATGAAAATAACTCAAATTAGTGAAATAGTTGATTGACTCGGTAGATGAAAAATACTAAGTCGGTGGACTTGGGTTGTGATTTTTACTCGCTTGGGTTTCCACATAAACATCAATGTGCATGTAGGTGATTCTTTGGTTTTGCTTGTTCTATATTAATTTTAATTCTATAAGTATTTTCTTAATTGCCATAAATTACTAGGTATTATTATCCCACCTATTTAGTAGTGTTTCGATCCTACTTGCACTCACATTTGGTATCAGAGAGCAGTTCATAAAGATTGAAGTTGCTCCCAATCTTACATATGGAAACCATGAACAACAACAACATCTTTGAGAGATAGAAATGGTAAGACCCCCTCTATTTGATGGCATCAACTGCAACTACTCGAAGGTCAAAATGCGTATCTTTCTAGATTCCATGGACTATGAGGTGTGGAACATAATTGAAAGAAAGTGTGCATGTCCTATCATTAAAAAAACTACGATCAAAGCAAACAAGAAGGTTACACCAAAGCGAGGAATGGAGTCTTATACACCCATCACTAAAGTAGATTTCAACCATGTCTCAACATGCAAGATGGCATTGAAATGTGGAATAATCTCGGTGTAATATATGAAGTGACCAACAATGTCAAGAAGGTCAAGATCAACCTCCTCCAACAAAGGTACGAGCTTTTCAGGATGGAAAAGGGAGTGTCCATAAGAAATATGTAAACTCGCTTCACAATTATCACCATCGTGCTACTGAATCTCAGTATAGATACAAGGAACCCATGCATGTGAAGAAGATTTTTAGATCTCTCAAAGCCGATTGGAGGACCACAATTACTACAATAATTGAAGACAGTGAATTCGATACTCTATTGATGAATGATCTAATAGAAAAGCTTCTCTCTTATGAAATAAAGAAACAACAAGAGAAAGACATAGAAATCAAGATCAAGAAAAAGAAAAGCTTGGAACTAAAGGCAAAAGACGGCTCATTTGATGAATCAAAATATGATATATTTTTAGGAACATGGGGTGTCACTAAACTCTTGAAAGGGAATAATTAGAAGAAAAAAGTAAGTTGTTATGCTACAACTACAAGAAGGATTGAGCCTTACTCAAGAAAAGTCGTGATGAGTAACATGATTCTCACAAGAAAGGAGAAGGCAGTGATGAAAGGAAGAAGGGATTGATGAATCACGCCTATAATAATGAGGAATTGTAGTAGTACACGAGTAAAAAATGGTCCATGCAGAACCACACTTTTGAATATGTGGAAAATTTTAACTGGTAAGTATATCAAGATAGAACTCAGGGACACAAAGAAATTCTTCCTCAATCTAGGTCAATAATGCATACAAGATGCATGAAATAATGCAAAATGCGATGAATGAATGACATGCATGAACATAATGTATGAAACGGATGCAAGTTTTATTTGTCTTTTTATGAAAGTATAGATGTAACAATATGCCATGATAAGAAAATATATAAATATGCACAGACATCAATCAGATATGAACACTATGGTTAGATCAATTTCATTCTTATTTGATGCATCAGCAATGATTAATGGTATTAAAAATCAATGAGAAAATGACATTATATATCTTAAATTTAGCATGCTGGTCTATGTATCAAATTAGTAAATTCAACACGTCGTCATGTAGAGCATCAAATAAGCAAAAAAATGCAATTGAAGTCATCAAAATCAGAGTCCATATGCTCAAGTTATAAGCAAAGATGTACAGGGGGATAATTGTAAAATAAATAAAGAAAATGTTATAAATTGGTCCAATTAGGGACATTTTTGTAATTTCATAAAGTAGACGGGGCCTCGATGCAATTTGTCCAAGAACAACATGTGAGGCACACACGCCTGGGGAGGACCTAATTGTAATTTGAAGAAACCCACGAGGCGTGTTTGTAAAATCTCCTAGCCATCATGTGCCAAGCATGCAGGTAGAGGCTCGGATGGAGGGATGGAGGCCGATGTAGGTGCCTCAGACCACGTAGCAACCTGAGGTGACTTCGGACGAGGCTCGGTCCCACTGAGTCTCCGCGCTTCGGAACGGGTGTCATGGCTTATCCACAACCTTTAGATGCACACCAGGAGGGTGCATCCAATGGCAACTGTAGCTCAAGGATGCTCCTCCGTCGTGTGGTGGCAGTGCATATGGAGATCCGACAAGGTTCTTGGGGGCCGACCGTGCTCCATGACTGCAACTGGAGCTCCCGGAAGCTTCCTAGAGGGCACACAGTGAAGGTCGAGCATAGGCGGGAGAGTGAAGCCCTTTGGATATGGATGTCAACGCATGCTCATCAGCGGTGAAGCTCTAGAACGGAGCTCCATCCAAAGTTCGATCTTTGAAGATATATCATGTGAAAGTGGTTAGGGCCGAAGAGCCGAGGCTCTATGGTGCGTGCTGGATTGAAGTGGAGGACAAAGGGGGCAAAGCAGGTGGTGCCCTGGATAGGTTCTCCACTGTAGGTGGATGAGAAAGCCTAGAGTGGAGGGAGGTTCTGACGGAGGGAGGAGGCAATCGGAGGGCGGCGTGAAGATGAGGGATGACTGGCAGAGCTTGGGGATTGGTCAATCGAAGGTGGTCAGGCATGTGCAAGGTGAATAAAATGCAAGAAAACAAAACAAACCTATGTTACCTAGAGGATTCGAGGAAGAAGAAGGTGAAATGGGAGCTTGGGCTAAGGTTTTGTAGAACATCGGGTCGTTGCTCTACCCGGGCAGCTACTCCAGGGAGCTCACACGGTCAGGTTAGGGCCACAACATGACCATGGCATCCAAGGGTCAACACTAGAGGTAGCGACCATCATCGCGCTTTGATTTCACCTCCCCCTATCACGGGGAGGGGAAGAAGGCTAGCGTGAAGCTTCAAAAATGGTGGACGACATCAAACGGAGCTAGAGGTGGGCTTTTATGGAGGTGGACCTTCGATTACGAGAGGGTGGACAACGAGGTTCGTAACGGTCAAGCATGGCTCTAGCAGGTGTGTCGTGGGTGGTTAATGGTTGCGTGAGAAAGAGGGGAATTAGGGCTTCGTCAGGATGTGGTCAGCGTGGGCAATGACGGTGTGGGTGATGGCTAAAAATGGAAGGGTGATGGGGCACAGCGAGGTCGAATGTGCGGGAGCGGGAGTTAAAAAGGAAGACGATAAAGCGAAGCCGCTGGATCTCATGGTCCGACGGTCCAGGAGGATGCACGAGGGAGTGACTTAGATGCAATCTGGTCGATCGCATTGCAAGGTCTTGAGTGAGGCGCAGGTGAACGACATAGATCAGATCGATCTGAGATGATGGCCGGTTGAAAAGAAGTGGGTGGCGAAAGAAGAGGGGGCCAAGTAGCCCAATGAAAAACTAGAAAAAGATAAAAACAAAGAAAAATCAAAATAAAATAATTACAAGCTAATTTAGAAAAAAAGTCAAAACATGAAAGTTGCAGATCTCTAAAAGTTTCTTGTTGATCAAAAAGTCAAAAGAAGTCATTTAATGTTTTTGGAAGCATTTTTAATTAATTAAAAACACCTCTCTTTTTTCTTTTGTTATTTTTTGTATTTTATTTTTTTAAAGTCAACATAAATATATGCATTAATTACTCTAATTTTTAGGGTTTTAGTAAATAAAGAAATACAAAAAATAGGATAAAATTAGGGTTAAATATATACAATAATTAGTGTTAGTTATGTACAATAGGTCAATTGTTAATACTAGTTAATTAAATCTGGATCTTATTGACTTGTTTATTCAAGGAGGGTGATAAATAACAAATAATATGATTGATCACAGATTCATCACGGATACTTCAAGCATCATCGCAAGCACCCAAAGAATTTAGCATTTTAAGACACTTGAGATTTCACATGACTTGAGCAAAAGTGATCAGATAGCTGGGATAATGAAGAAGCTCTGCTAGTATTCATGGTCATCAATAATCAATATATCAAATCAGACAGACAAGGCAAGTTGATCATGGATAGTAGATGTTCCAAACATATGAGTTAAGACATAGACCTATTTATTAAGATACTCCCCCAAGAAAGTGGGAAAATTACCTTTGGTGACAACTTCGCATTCACATGAAACTAATCAACAAGATTAGCAAGCTTGATGTAGTTAAAGGATGTCTCAAGCTATCTTATAAGAAGGAAGATGTGTGTTCAACATGTGGATAAGGGAGATACACAAAACCACCTTTAAGAGAAATAAAATTCATTAATACTACCCAATCTTTAGAACTCTTACACATAAACTTATTTGGACCTGCAAAATATGAAAGTTTATATGGTTTCCATTACTATTTTATTATAGTAGATGAATACTCATGTTTTGCTTAGTTTTTTTCATTACAAACAATGACTTATCTTTCTTTGAGATTAAAAGGCTATGATTCAAACAAACAAGGAACCATAATCACTAAGTTAAGAAGTGATTATAGTGGTGACTTCAAGAATGAAAACTCATATGAGTATTATACAAAGGTTGAAAAAAGCACCAGTTCTCTACTCCAAGAATAACATCATAAAATGGTGTAATCAAGCGAAAGAATAACACTCTTCAGGAATGCACTCATACTATGTGTTGTGAATCTGATTCGTTGCTTTACTTTTGGGAAGAAGCCATAAGTATGGGTTGTTATGTCTTAGATAGAACTTTGATCCATCATGGATTAAGGAAGATACATTTTGAATTTTATTTTAAGTGCTCATCAAGGGTTAACTACTTTCGTGTTTTTGGATGTAAGTATTTTCTTTTTAAAACTAATGATAATTTTGACAAGTTTGAACCAAAGAATGAAGAGAATATCTTCTTATGGTATTCTTCACAAAGAGAAACCTACTTGAAGTTCAAAAAGTAAACTACATCTGTTGTGGAATCAATCAATGTTTCATTGGATGAGAATTTGAAAAAGTCTCCTCGACCACACGAATTAGAAAATGAGGAAGAGATACCAATTGGCAATCCCTAAGGTATACAAGAGGAGGAGGATTTTAGCTTTGTTCCAATCACCCCAAAGAGTTGATAATTGGGGATATATTTATAGGTATTTAAAAGAGATCGCTCTTGAACACTTTTACAATGTCCATCTTTTGCATCTCTCAACAAGTCAAAAACCACATACGAGGCATGAAATAATGAATCTAGGTTAATGGCAATGCAGGAAGAACTTGTCAATTTTGAGAGAAATCAGATGTGGGATGTTGTACTCATACCTCAAGACCATACCACTATAAGAACAAAGTGAGTGTTCAATAACAAGTTAGATGAGTCAAATAATGTTGTCAGAAATAAATCCAAACTTGTTGCACATGGATACACTCAGAAGGAAGGCATCAATTTTAAGAAAAAACATATGCACTTGTTGCTAGGATTGAATCAATCAGAATGTTACTGCCATTGCGTATTTCTAAGGAAATCGAGTTTTATGGGAAGGGTATAAAAGTGCATTTATCAATGGCTTAATTAAATAAACCATTAAGAAGTCTTTATCAATAAACCCTTAGCTCTGGATACGCAACCAAACTGATTGTATTTTCAATCTCGTTAAAGATTTTTGTGGACTTAGACTTAGAAACGTCGTATGCACCTCATGACTTATGGACATCGAATTTATTGCACTTTGTTTGTTAAAGCTGAAAAGTCAAAATTTATTGCTTACGCAAATTTTCATTGATGATATTATTTTTATTCTATTAATGCATATTTATGCAAAGATTTCACTAAGATTACTGATGAATCCGCGATTCATCATCGCAATATCTTGATCTTAGCAAAATCCCCGAGTAAAATCCCAAATAAATGTCCATAAAATCCATAAATTAACAAAATGACTCTTATAAATAAAATACACTAATTATTGTATATTAGATTGTATGAAATAAATTACACATAAAAAGTCGCAAAAATAAAGGAGTTGTATACTTGTAAAGAGCCCAAAACTTCATGTATTTTTAATAATTTTATTTCAACTTCTTTTTGCCTAATTCTTTCTCTAACTTGTTTATAAAAATGTATATAAAAATACAAAAATACAAAACAAATTTCATCTCAAATAAATGCTCCTAGATCCCAAAGAGAAAAAGCCGTAAAGTCCAACTTTCAAGCTAAATTCCCGCTCCGTATGAACTCCAAATTCACCAAACTCACTTTTAAAGTTCAAGTTAGAAAATTATCTATCCAACGGAAGTGGTTTCATTAAAATCGGAGCTCATTTGCAAAAGTTGGGTTTTGGGACCTAGATGTACATTGTATATACCATGTATATATTCATTCTTTGTTCATTTTTTATCTTACCTTTCTTAATTTCTAAAAATACAAAAAAAAGCATGCTTGTGTTGTATTTTATTTATATTATTTTATTGTATTTTTCCATTGTAAATATCTCTTAAAAAATGTACATGGTGTTTTGTATTCACTTGTAAATTAACCATTATTTTTTCCTTCTTTATTTTGTTGCATTTAAAGTAGCCTACTTTATTTCATTTTATTTATTTAATTATTTTACATTCTCAACAATAACCACCATTCAACTCTCTTCTACCACCAACCTCCATTCAACCCCACCAATTCTTAAACCTCCCATCCCACTCCATCTTAATTCTAACTTCCATTTTTCTTCTTCTTTATATACATGCCATTCTCCTCAATTTTGCCTTTGATCCATCTTTATGTGAGGAGAGCCTAGTTCCCTGAGTTGAATCGGTGACAGCGACGCAACCGCGGTCGAGCGACGACGGCCCTCTCTCCGGTGTGATCCGTTGGTTTTTTGGCCAACATCGCAGCCGCAACCGCACGCTGCTCGAGCTCATCGCTCGCCGACGATTTGAGCGAAGACCGTGCTCACGTGAGCACTCCATAGGCACCCCCGTTCATCGAAAGTAAATTTCCCTTCATTTTAGTTCATTTGGTCTTTTTGCAATTTTTTTAGCACACAACATATCATCTCTTTCACCACCATCACACCGTTTTTTTAGTTCATCGTATCCACACTCACCATCCTCCATTTGTTCTAAACCACATATTATCATCCCTTTTTTTCATCATATGCATCCCCTAATTAAAATAAAAAAAGTATAAAAAAAATTAAAACAAAAAAAGTTTCTTTTTGTTATTACAGCAGCAAAAGAAAAAAAATCAAAAAAAAATAAACAGGAGTTGCAGCCGCCCGCCACCGCCCCCCCCCCCGTCTTCCTCCACCGCCGCCAGCCGGCGGCCTCGCAGCCGGCGCCGCCACCAGCCTCGCAGCCCTCCGTCGACCGGCTGGGGGCCACTGCTAGCCCGCGGCGCCGCCGCCTCCAGCCGCACCGTGTGCTCCAGGCCACCTCTCCAACCGGCCACCGCGGCCCCAGCGCCGCACCGCCCTTCCCCTCGCGCGGCCGCCGCGCGCGCCTCCGTCCCCGCCTTGGCCGCGCGCCCTCGTCGCCGACCTTCCTCGCGTCCGCGCGCGGCCGAGCCGCCGCCGCCCCCAACCGTTGGGTTCTTCTCCCCACCTGGGAACGAAGAAGAAGAAGGTCCTCTTTTCCATATTTTTTTTATTTGTAAAAATTGTATATATTTTATTAAGTTTTTCCGTAATTACGATTCAGTCCCTATGTGGTTTATGTTGTTTATTTTCAATTTTTATTTTGCACAAAGACCCCTGTGTTCATGCTTTAATTTGGACCTCTCTTATGCATCATTTTATGCAATAAAAAATGTTTTTATGTTGAGCAACTTATACTCTGTCATGTGAGTATTTATTTGTATTTTTATGCTAGTTGGGTAATTAATTAAAAATGGTTAACTGAACTATTGCATATTTTACCCAATCCGGACTCTTAAAATTATACCTCACACATGGTTGCTCCAAAAAATCCACAAAAATTAGGAATGATGCCTTGAAATGTGATAAACTTATTGTCCAAATTTCATTTAAAATGGAGATGTCTTGTGCCTGGAATAAATTGTAGAGTGAATTTAGTGTTCGATTTTTAATTAAATCCACGTATATCCTTTTTGCAAAATTTCAATTCTCCTGTATTCTACATGAAAATATCTTTTTGGGATAATTCGCATTCTGCTTAATTTGATAATTTGGATTTATTAGAAATTATTTACTCACTGTCACTCTATTTTCACTAAAAAATCCATAAAAAATTCATGACTTGTCAAAAAATTCCAAAAAAATTATTGTAGTCTTTTTGCATCATGTTTTAATTCCAGTAAATTTTTCATAATTTTTGCTTACTGTATGTGTGATAAATTGCGAAAAAACCCATAAAAAGTGTGTATTTTTCATTGTTGCATTTTAACCCATAAAATTCCAAAAAAAGTACCATGTATTCATCATTGGATTAGGATTCTAGGAAAAATATAATTTGGCTAAATTAGACTAATTTGACATTAAAATTAATTTGGCCTTGTTGTGTGCTTTCATAGTGTCGTAATTCACGCGCATTTGCATTTGCTTTGATTTTTGCATAAAAAATCTAAAAATAACCACTCGGAAATCTAAAATCTTCATTTTCAAATTAAACCCAAGTTGTTCCTTTGCCTCCCTGAGTTCGACCCCGGACTTGCCCGGGGTATAAATTAAGCCGAGACACTCTTCACGGAGATCTTCTCTCGGTTCTGACCGAATCGCTAAGTACACGTATTACAACGTAACCAAATTAAACAACGTACCTAGCGACTCAACCAGATGGCGTCGTTGCCGGGGAGGCAAACTGCTTAGGGATTAGTTTAAAAATTTGGATTTAGTTTTCCGTTTACTCGGGTAGTCTGACCCCCGAGCCACCTTGTATTTATTCCATTTTTTTTCATTATCTCTCTTCATATTCTTATATATATTTTGTTTTTATCTCTCTAATATAAATTTTATTTTTCTTGCGAGGGCCCGGTGAACTTGGAGTGCATCGGAGGTCGACGGACGCGACGCGAGTTGACTGTGAAGAGCGAGGAGAACTAGTTTATCTTCGAGAGAATTTTTTGTAAATTGTTGTAATTATTTATCTTGCTCATTTATAGCGGCTCTTGTTTGAGAGCTCGCGCATGTAAAAAGACTTAGACATTATTTGTGGTGTGTCGAGTCTGTTTCACTCTCCGGCGAGGGTGGGGCTTGACTTGAGTGGCGAAAATTAAGGATTAGGCACACAGTAGTTTAGAATCAAATTTGTTTGTGCCCATCATAATTTAGGCCACACTTATCTTAGAAGATTCACATATCTTATAAGATTCATAATGAGACGCACATAGACACGTACTACTTAGCTCAAATCCAATCAATTCTTCCCCGCTAATAGTATATTGTTTAGGTGCGGTTTCCTCGATCTGCATGCATTTAGTGTAATATTTACAAATTCAGTTTTGCATAACGCATGAAGAGTGCTGGGATTCACTGTAAGTATACCTTCTTCTGAGCATGCATCATAGTTTCTCGTTTGCATTCTGATTTCCGATTCCCATCTTGTTTTACAACTTAAGGTTAAAGGAAATTGGGACTGAACGGTAGACGTGTTTGTGTGTTCACATAAATTTCAAGTGATAACCTAACTCTAAAATTGGGACTGAATTGAGCAGCTCGATCTAATTAATTGGAATAAAAAGAAACCTTGTTCTCGGGTGCAGAAAGCCCTCATTGTTTGTTTAAATTGCAAGTGAGAGAGAGATGACCCTAGGATAGAGCCAAGTCTGGATTTCTTACTTACTACTGGTTCTTTCTTTTTAGGCGATTAGCTACTTTTCGGTGAGGATTTACGGGTAGCCGGTAAATGGTCCGGACTTCCTTAGTAGAGTAGGAGGTTTAGAGGACGCCTTAGTCCTCAAGGAACGGGTAGCCGTATTTATACGGTCCGTACTTACTCCTATACTGGCTGAAAGTAGGTCAAACTAGTCGTAAGAACCGGGCCAGTCTGTAGGAAAATACGGGCACCTAACAGCTCGTTAATCTTTCCAACGTTAATCTTTCCAAGATTGTATTCTCACCAACTAAAATTGACCAGATAAATCGGCCGAACTCTTACGGCCATCACGTGTTGAGTTGGTGAAATTGGGGGTTTGAATTGTGTTTGTATTGTGTGAGTTCACTCCGCACATTTACGTGCACCGTAGAACTAGCGCCTCATTGACTGTCGTGATCTAATCGGTTCTTTTGACATCGAAGATGACTGATTGGGGGATATTTATTCGGACTTTGCGAATCTCTCGTTGAACCCTTCAAAAAGTACGTCTTCAAAGGTCCAAGCGCAACTTGGACCAACCTGGACTCATGACCCTCTTGAGCCCAGGATCACTCACTCTCAGGATGGTTACTCTCAAACCATTCCATTTCTCTCTTCCCACCTCACCGAGGAAGACCATCGCCTTGGTGAGAATATCATGATTCATAAATCCTCTTCTAATCAAGAAAACATTGCTGATTCAGGACATAAAGAAGATTCGAGTAAAATGCCAAAGAGGAAAGAAGAGGAAGAAGAGAATCATGAAGACCCGATAAGAAGTATACTTGCCCGATTAGCTGCATCTAAGCAGCAACAAGCATTACTGAGAGCTCAGTTAGGACAGTTAAATGTTGGGGTCCAACTACCAATGGATGCGGCATACAACCCCGGACAATATCAAATTCATAACTACTTGAGTCCGGCCGAACCCACTGTTGACTTTGAGTTGAAGCAGCACTTTCTGAACCTGCTGCCACATTTTGATGGGAATGCTTCTGAGGAGCCATATGCATTCCTAAGGGACTTTGAGCTCATCTGTGCTAACCTCAAACATAACAATGTTAGCAAGGATTATATTAGGCTCAAAGCCCTTCCATTTGCCTTGGGTGGAAAAGCCGATTACTGGGTGAAGAATCTTGGAATCATCGTCACTACTTATGCCCAGTTCAAGGACCTATTCCTAAAGAAGTTCTACCCGTTGAGTAGAACTAACATGATGAGGACGCGAATTACGAGTTTTTCCCAAGTACCCAATGAAGCCTTCTGTGATGCTTGGGAAAGATTCAAGGACATCCTGCAAAAGTGCCCTTGTCATAGATTAGATGACAACATCTTGGTCCAATCCTTCTTCACTGGTCTCAACCCTGAGATGCAGGGTTTAGTGACCGCTGTCTGTGGAGGCAGCTATACATCACGAGGAGCAGATACCGTCTGGAGGGTATTCGAGCAGATGGCTGAAACTAGCCGCTCACAGATGGCCAGCAGGGCCTATACACCATCCCCCAGTTCACTCTCATCTAGAGGGGGGAAATCAGCTGTAGTCGATCTCTCTCAAGACGTGATCCCTAGCATGGGACTTCTGGCTGACAAGCTTACTGTAGTCGAGAGGATCGACAGGAGGATTGATGAGTTAGACCGGAGCATCTCCAAACTTCCAAAACAGATGGAGGAGTTGACTGAGAAGGTATCCAAGATACGGATACCCGCCGTGACTGCACCCTCTTCTCCCGTATACCGAGTTCACCATGTTCAGGAGCAGTTGGTGTCAGGGCAACCCCAGCCGTGGGAGCAGGACCAATCCTACACCCACTCTTTCCAGCAGCCACCTCCATTAGCAGAGACAGTCCAGGAGGAGCCTCCACCAGTTTGGGAGGTGAATGGGATATGGTATACTCAAGACCCTGCCAGGCAGGGAAGTACGGGAGACCGACAGACCTATCAGCGTCCCCCGACCTTTCACAATACCGCATTCACCTCCGCACCACCTCCGTCACAGCAGAGCCCTGGATTCCATCCACCCCAGCAGCAGAGGCAGCAGTACCAGCAGTATGGCCGACAGGACCATTACCAGACGGGCCAGCAGGGCCCGCAACCCCAGCAGCAGCAGCAGCAGAGGCAGTACATTGGCCAGCAGGGCTAGTCTTCCCGTTCTTCTTCCCAGTCTTATCCACTTCCTTCATCGTCTAGTCCCATGGATATTCAACAGCAGATACTCGACGAGCTACGTTCCTACAGGAACGAGGTTCAGGACTTACGGGTGGATGTCAACCGCCTATCCAGATGGCGAGACGAGCAGACTGCACCCTCTACCTCGATCCCAGCCCAAGTTCAGGCTAACCCCAATAGCCTGAACCGTTCTAGTTCTCAGCAGCACTTTGGTCAGGTATACTATTCAGCATCTCCTAAATCTGAACATGAGATTCTTTCGTGTGACGAGGCTAACCACATGTCACTCAGGAGCGGAAGGACCGTGGTCGTACCTGACCGGGTGAGGGACACGAGGAGGGGCGTCTCTGGAGCTCTACCTGAGGAGTCTTCAGAGGACGAGGAGGAGAGGCATCATATTTCAGAGACCCATCAACACCATTCGAGGATTTCCACTCAGGGAGCCGAGAGGAGGAGGAGAGCACATATGCAGCATCGTCAGCATGGATATTCTTCTGAGTCTACGGAGGACCTTGCATCTCCGGTTGTGGCGGATACCACTCCAGCTTCTATTCCACAACCTGTAGTAGATAGTCTAGATTTTGAGTTCATGTTGCATCAAAAAGATTCTTGTATGAAGAACTCTGTTTCCGTTAATGCAAAGAATGATATTTCAGTTCATGATTCAGACTCTTCATCCTCTGTTTCCTTAGCTTCAATCCCTTTCCCCCGTGCTCTTACGGTAGGAAAGCGCATCAAAAAGATTCAGAAAGATGACCCCGATATGGCACGGTTTTGTAAAGAAAACATCATAGTGAAGGTGCCATTTGATGAATATGTGGCTAACCATCCTGCCTTCCAAAAATACCTTAAGGTGAGATGCACACCTAGAAGGGTTAGCAGGAAGAAAGATAACCGAAATATAAAGACACATGTCTTATCAGTAGCCACAACCTATTGTCTCAAGAATCAGACTTTGCCAAAGAAAAAGAGAGACATGGGTGCTCACTATGTGGAGAGTCGTATTGACGACATTGCGTTTGCACGCACACTCTTAGATAACGGTTCTTCGATCAACTTACTTCCCTTAGCCTTATATCAGAAATTGGAGTTGGGACCACTTCGCAAATCTAGAGCTTTACTCCAATTCGCAGATCGTTCAATGAAGAGACCTAAGGGAGAAGTGAAGAACGTCGTTATCTCGATTGAGGGGCAGAACTATCAGGTGGACTTCACAGTCTTGGACATGGAGACCCCCAATCATTGGAGAGAATCTCAGATCATTCTCGGGCGACCCTTCCTTAGGACCGCAGGCGCAGCTTTCGATTATGGTACGGGAATGATGAAGTTCCGTTCTCCAGGCGGAGAAGTGAACCTTGAGATGAAGCAAACCAAGTGTCAGCGACCTGATTCAGAGAGTAGTACAGAGTACTCATCTTCAGAGGCAGATTGCAGTATGATTAGCACAATTGGGATTTGGGGACAGATTCCTTCAGGACTGAGCGAGACCCTTTCATCTGGAGAGGATATAGTGCATGATGCAGTTTGCCAGGTGTTGTCTGATCTTGTTAGAGATGCATCAACCTATTCTCATGATGACATAGAGATCCAACCGGATCTGTCAGTTCCATCCTCTTCGGAACAATCATGGGACATAGATGACGAGTCGGACGTGGCTTTTGCTGACTGTTTGGATACTTTTGATGATCCGACTCCCGATTCTTCTGATTTGGTGGCGAGTACTACTCAACTTAGCCCACCTTCATGCATCACAGAACCATATTCAGATTCAGTTCAACCAGATCTGCTTGATGATACCACATTGCCAGAACTGAAATCACTACCTCCTACACTTAAGTATGCCTTTCTTGCGGGACCCAAAGAGAGATATCATGTCATCATTAGCTCAGACTTGACTTTAGAGCAGGAGTCTAGGTTGTTAGAAGTCTTAGAGAGGAACCGCAAAGCAATAGGCTGGACAGTGTCAGATCTCGTGGGCATCAACCCCGCTCTCTGCTCGCACCACATTTTTACTGAGGATAACGTGAGACCTTCCCATGAGTTTCAGAGGAGACTTAACCCCAATCTACGGGAAGTGGTGAAGAATGAAATTGAGAAATGGTGCAAAGCAGGGTTTATATACCCTATTTCTGACTCCAAGTGGGTGGCCCCACTTCATGTTGTCCCAAAGAAGTCGGGAATTCAGATGGTCACCAACGAGGAGGGGGTAGAGATCACGACACGAGTACCCACGTCGTGGCGTGTCTGTGTTGACTACATACGCCTGAATGCTGCGACCAAGAAAGATCACTTTCCCTTGCCTTTTATTGATCAGATCTTGGAGAGACTCGCAGGGAAAGAGTTCTTCTGTTTTCTTGACGGGTACTCAGGCTACAACCAGGTGGCCATAGCCCCTGAGGACCAGGAAAAGACCACATTCACATGTCCATTCGACACTTATGCTTTCAGGCACATGCCATTCGGGCTCTGCAATGCCCCGGGCACATTTCAGCGGTGCATGATAGCCATATTTGCCGAGATGGTAGGAGATTTCCTGGAAGTGTTCATGGATGACTTCTCGGTCCATGGTGATTCTTTTGATACATGTTTAGCGCACTTGGACCGAGTCCTCACGAGGTGTAGAGAGGTGAATCTGGTACTCTCCTGGGAGAAGAGTCACTTTATGGTGACGGAGGGTATCGTGTTGGGGCATGTCATCTCCAAAAGGGGAATGGAGGTTGACCCTGCCAAGGTGGAGGTGATCAGGAAACTCGATCCACCTACCAACGTGAAGTCAGTGCGGTCATTCTTAGGGCATGTTGGATTCTATAGGAGATTCATTCAAGATTTTTCAAAGATCGCCCGCCCACTGACTGAGCTCTTAGGGAAAGACATAGAGTTCATTGTAGATCACAGGTGTCTGGAGGCCTTTGAGCTCTTGAAAAGGAAGATTTGTACCTCGCCTATTCTACAAGCTCCTGACTGGTCTCTCCCCTTTGAGATCATGACTGACGCTTCAGATTTCGCTATAGGAGCTGTGTTAGGGCAACGGCGAGAGGGGATTCCATTTGCGATTCACTATGCGAGCAAAGTTTTAGATCCTACACAGAAAAATTATACAGTGACTGAAAAGGAAATGCTCGCGGTAGTATGGGCCCTCGAGAAGTTCAGATCATATATTTTGGGCTCTAAGGTGACAATTTATACTGATCACACAGCCATTCGATACTTAATGGAAAAGAAGGACGCGAAGGCGCGTCTTCTTAGGTGGATTTTACTCCTCCAGGAATTTGATTTGGAGATAAAAGATAAACCTGGAGTGAAGAACGTTGTGGCTGATCACCTTTCTCGGATTGAACTTAAGGATTCTCCTGATCATGAGCGGATTAGAGAGACCTTCCAAGATGAGTCAATTTGTGTTATTGACTCCCTCCCGTGGTATGCCAACATGGTGAACTATCTTGTCTCCAAGCAGGTTCCCCATGGTTGGACTAGGAGCAGCATTGATCGACTGAAGTCGGATTCGAGGAGATACCACTGGGACGATCCTTTCCTTTTCTTCGAAGGACCGGATTGTGTTTGGAGAAGGTGTATTCCTCAGGAGGAATACCAAAGTGTCCTCACATATTGTCATTCACTTGAGGCTGGAGGACACCATTCGGGAAAGAGAACCGCTCACAAAGTACTTCAATGTGAATTGTATTGGCCGACCATGTTTAGAGATGCCATTGATTTTGTACGGTCGTGCCCGATTTGTCAAAGGATGGGAGGGACAGTTGGACAGAGAGATGAGATGCCCATGCAACCGATGATTATTTGTGATGTTTTTGATGCATGGGGCATAGATTTTATGGGTCCCTTTTCCAACAACCAAGGACATGAGTACATTTTGTTGGCGGTTGATTATTTATCTAGGTGGGTGGAGGCTATCCCAAACCGAACCGCAGACAGCAAAACTGTTTGTAAGTTTGTGAGAGATCATATTATTGCTAGGTTCGGGGTGCCAAAAGTTTTGATATCTGATGGGGGTAGCCACTTTGTGAATCGAGATATGAGATCTTTAGCTAAGGACTATGGATTTGAGCATAGAGTTACTAGTCCTTACCACCCACAGTCTAACGGCATGGCAGAGGTTTCGAAGAGAGAGGTGAAGAGTATTTTGCAGAAATTGGTTCGTCCCGATAGGAAGAACTGGTCTCAGCTCTTGGACCAAGTTCTGTGGGCCTATAGGACGGCCTACAAGACACCATTGGGTACTTCACCATTTAGAATGATCTATAGCAAGCCATGCCATTTGCCCGCAGAATTGATTCATAAATCCGAATGGGCAATTAAGAAGATTAATTGGAGTTGTCACCTAGGAAAACTTTGTCGAGACTTGAACTTGAACGAGCTTGTGGAAATCCGAAACAGGGCATATGACAACAGTTTGATTTATAAGGACAAAGTAAAGAGATGGCATGATCAGCACATTAGGTGCAAAGACTTTGTCCCTGGGCAAAAGGTATGGTTGTTCAATGCCAGGTTGAAGATGTTTCATGGGAAGCTCAAAACTAAATGGACGGGTCCCTTTGTGGTTAAGAAAGTGCACGAGAATGGAAGTGTAGAGATAGCTGATCTTACAGATGGTGCACAATCTCATGTGGTGAATGGACAACTGTTGAAGCATTTTGTTGATTCCAAAGAGCAGTTAGTCCAAGTCGAGGTCATCAACTTCATACAGAGTGAGCACAGAGCAGATACATCTTATTACTCTTCATGAAGATGCAGCATCAAGATTCAACATCTTAGAAGATTCCATCACTCTTGTACATATTCTCCCTTCTTTGTATATTTTCGAGATCACATCGGTTCTCACACTTACTCTTGTCCTATACTTAGGCTGACCAAAGCCTAAGTATAGGGGGGACCGATGCCCGCCATGTGTATTTACTCATCATTTCTCCTCTTGACCTCGTCCGCCCCATTTTTGCTCTTCTTCTACACTTAGGCTGTCCAGAGCCTAAGTATAGGGGGGCGGATCGACTTCTATACTTTTTATTATTTTAGCTTTTCTACGCTTAGTACGAGCTGTCTTTTTGTCACCTAGTGCCATGAGGACATAGCACAAGCTAAGTATAGGGGGGCGTGTATATATTACATATATACTTTACCCATACCTCGTACTTTCACGTATTTTTGTATATATTATACAATAATTATGGGGTGGGTAAAAAAACAAAAAAAACAAACAACAAAATTAAAAAAAAACTTTTTTTCCTAGAAAAAAACTCTTTTTCTTTATTTGCTTAAAGAAAAAAACTTTTCAAAAAAAATCCTCTTTTGCTAAAAAAAACTTTTCAAAAAAAAGTCTTTTCTTATTCACCTATCTTTTTCAAAAAAAAACTTCTTTGCCTTTGTTTGTAAAAAAATATGCGTACCTTTTTACAAAACAAAAATAATATAATCTCATTTTTTACTCTCCTTTTCTATGGGATGCGGCAGGAGATAACTCATTAGACCTAAAATAAATGACCCCCTACCTCTTTGTTTTTTTAATAACAAAGCAAACAGGGGTCCCCTTAAATGGAAGGGGTATCAGCCCCATTTTTCATGCATGCCCCGACTAGGGTTCCCATATGGGGAACCCATATCCGCTGCTCAAAGATGGCGGGTCTTGCCGTCGCATGGAAGAGAAGCACCTTGCCTCATTGCCGTTGGTGAGATGCGATCGCACATTTGTCGTGGAGTCGATCGCACGGTGCTGGGAGCATCGTTATGGGAGATTCGAAGGTGTGAGGAGAGATCGGGAGCCGCCTAGAGGCGCCTTCGACGGGAGAGAGCTTGGAGGGAAGATGCTCGGATAAAAGTGAAGGGGAAGAGCACCATCGAACTTTTTTCTTTGGCACCTTCGCGCATGTAGATGCCACCTAGAATCAGAGGGTGGTTGGTTGATCTGGAAAGGGAGGTGATGCTGCTTCGGATAGGGCTGGCTATTGAGTCAAGGATCGATGATCTAGACTCGGGCTCGACTCGATAAGTGCTCGTGAGCTTGGCTCATTAAGCTATTGAGCCGAGCCTGAGCCTGAATTTTGGGCTCGATAGCTTAATGAGCCGAGCCCGAGATAACTCGATAAGGGGCTCGATAAGAAATATTATATACAATATTTATATTTATATTTATATATAATACACACACAAGAGGAGTTGCATGTTCAACCATCGATACCTATATCTATGGTTGTAGTTGTCTACGTAGGTAGTCATTAAATATATATATCATACCAAACCAAAATGTAGATCGATATAATTTTATTTTGTGGGAACCTTAGAACTATATATGTCCATATATGCGAATGCGAATTCCAACGTGGCAATGTTCCATATATATATATATATATATTGTAGACTTAATTACGATCTCATGTTATTATACGTCTTTAAATAGGAACATATTTGATAATATACATTATCCACTAACGTGTCGACCAATATTATATTTTTCTAAGGAACATATAGCTACATCTATATTAATATTTTTCTAGATCATAATTAGTAAATTAGTATTTTTTTATTAGCAAATAGAACATTACAATATATAATATAATATAGCTTTAGAAATGTAACTCAGATAGTGGCCTACTGGTAAGGAAGACATCCCCTCAAAGAAGAGATTATGGGTTCAAGCCTAGGTACTACACTTTTGTACCAAAAAATTCAATTTCCCTTAACAAGCCAGACTTAGCTCGAGCCTAGACCAGGCTTAATAACAGGCCCGACTCGAGCCTTATCGAGCCCGAGCCAGCTCGGTTAGGCTCGAACGAGCTCGAGCCTGAGCCCGACTGGGCTTATCGAGCCTGAGCCAGGGAATGGCTTGTCTCGATAGCCAACCCAATCTTCGGGGTCAATGCTTGTGCACGAGTTGATTCTAGTTGCAGTGCATTGAGATGACATGTAGATAGTGTGCAGGACCTTCTCGGAGAGCAGCATGCTCGTGGACACTCAGAATATGTCGATGAGGGGGAGCTTTGTGGTTCAGACCCCCTTTTGTTTTTTTTGATGATCATGTGTTCCTCGTTGCAGTGGTGGTTATTGGATGTTGTTGTGCCATGATCGCAGATCTGGAGAGGTTCTTCTCGACAACGGTACACTCCTGCTTGGATGTTTTGGTCAAGGAAGAAACACACGGATGCATAGTAGGTTGTTGTTGTGGTTGTTGAGTTGTGCATATGCTCTCAGTCTTGCCTGGACCTGGAGCATCAATCGCTCCTGAATCTGGAGTATCAACATGCTGAGGGTTAGAGAAACCCTAGATACAACATAGGCTTGGAGAACAGTGCGCCGCAATTTGGCCTTGAGATTAGGGTTCCAGTTTGGAACCCTAGTTTCCTTGACTTGGGATCAAAATTACAACTCCCAAAATATTGGGAAAAATAAGAAACTTGTTTATTCCTTGAGCCCTAGGTTCTCTTATATAGGGGAGAGACCTATGAGTAAATTACATATGATAGACAGAAGAACATTCGTACTAGGGTCCATAGGAGTGGTAGCTAGATGACATCCAACCATTCTTGTCTCCATTAGCATATCTGCATGGATTGAAATTCACGAAATTTCGACGAAATTTCGGTTTCAAGAGGTCATGGGTATCGAAACTCCTATATATGTCGATTTCCCGGATTTCGACCGAAATTTCGGTGATATTTCGACATATCGACCCATTTCAGTTGAAATTCATGGGTTTCGGTACAAAATTTCCTGGATTTCGACCGATATCTATGTATATCAACGATATTATCTGTGAGCTTGATTTTACTACTTATTTACCTATTCTCAATACTAAAATACGTAATGATTTATATATTTTGTTTCAGGTCGACGACGCTGCCCCCGCACCCCGGCAAGGGGGGCCAACCTGGGTCCCTACAGGCTCGCTGACTGGGCAGCGAGACCCCAGTCTGTAGGGTATGGTGCGACAGTGGGGTACATACGGCGACTATTCAACTTGGGGAGCTTCCTCCCCCTTTGGGTTTAAGCAATGAAGATGAAACAAGTCTATAGCTTCTATACATCTAGTATAGCTTGTTTGTTTCATTCGTTTGTCATTTATCTTCGTAAATAGATGCATCTTTATTGTAATATGTACTTAATTCTGTAATTCATTGGAACTTTGTCCACGACTATTATTTTTATGAAGTATAAACAAAACATTGTTTAATTAATCTTTATCTACATTTTAGAATCAAAATGCTCGTTTATTTTTATGAACAAAAGATGTCTTCCAAGTGTTATTAACTTAGTTATTTTGATTTCCATTTCCATCAGTTAGATCAACAATATGTCTGATATGACCGATATGGTGTGATATAAGGCGTACGGATGAGAGATGTGTGTTGATATAAGTGTACATTTGTAAGTTGTTGTTGTTTTAAGATCTTGGATTTGATGATATCAATTTCCAGTATGTATCAGCCAAGAATCAACATTAAAATCGATTTGGCCGATTAAGACTGATATATGTGATATAAGGGGCATGTATAAGCAATATGTGTGATATAAGTATGTATTTACAAGTTATTTAATGTTGTGATGAATTGGAAGTTCTTATTTGCGAAAAAATGTCGAAAATTTTTTTGAGCCATTTTCGACATTTCCACCGAAACGGTATAAACTTCCAAAATTTCACCAAAATTTCAATTTTGGAGGGGACTGAAACGAAATCGAAATCGAGATTTCGAACCTTACATATATGTCACATACTTCCATTGGGTCATCACAAGACCTTGCTAAATTCTAGCCAATTCTAATCCCAAGAAATACGTAAGGTGCCAAGATCCTTGGTAACAAATTATCCGCCTAAAAATTCTTTAGCCATTTTTATCCCGTATACGTCATCACCTGAGACTAATATGTCATCAACAATACCATAATAACCACCGTGCCTCTAGAAGTTCTCTGTACAAACAATGAATGATCCGCATTCGACCTCTGAAATCCTTGCTTCTCAATTAAGTCCGAGAGCATCTGAAACCATGCCCTACGACTTTGTTTAATGCCATATATTGCCTTATGAAGTCTGCAAACCTGCGGATACTCCCCCAGTAGCAAACCCAGGAGGTGTTGCATGTAGACATCTTCGTGTAGGTCCCCATACAAAAAGGCATTTTTTAACATCAAGCTAGAAGAGTGGCCAATCACGTACCACTGCAACAGAAAGAAGAATCCATATAGTAGAATGATGAGCCACTGGGGAGAATGTATCTAGGTAATCCACGTAATATGTTTGAGTAAATCCACGAGCAACCAGTTTGGTTTTGTACCAATCCAGACTCACATCTGCATGGTGTTTAGCAATAAACACCTACTTGCAATTGACGACAGACGCTCCATCAGGAGCAGGAACCAAGCTCCAGATACCGTGTGACTGTAAGGCAGACATCTCTTCTTCCATAGCTAATAACCATCGATTATCCTTCAAAGCCTCCAGATAATTCCATGGAATGTCCACGGCAGACAATGAAACCTGCAAATTTCCTGAATTCCCTAGTCAAGCGATCAATCAAAGGAGGCCATAGATGCTAAAGGATATGATGCACAGCTACGCTTCTGCTAACGAAGCGCAATAGGTAAGTCCATATCAGCAACCTATGTCCCCGATAAAGAACCCTGCTCGGGCAGACCATCAGACCCATCGTTAGAAACTATGTATGCAGAACATACCTCATACGTGCTAGGTGATGAGCGGTGACCATGAGCAGAAGCAGACCGGCGGGTATAGTAAGGCGGCAATACTAGGAATGGGACCATAGGAGGGGGTAGAGGGGGTGGTGGTGGCGATGGTGGTGAAGCAAGCGATGATGGTGGTTGTGAATTAGGCGATGATGGTGGTGGTGGCATGTAGATTTCATCATCGGAGTCTGAGGAAGTCAACCGATCACCTGTAGGAGAAAAGTACATAACGGACTCGAAAAAGGTGACATCGGCACTAACATAATACTTGATGCGTATTGGGTCATAACATCTATACCCTTTTTGTGTCCTGGAGTACCCGACAAAGACACACTTGACTACTCTAGGAGAGAGCTTGTCAATACCTGGAGACAACTGGTGGACAAAGGCGACGAGCCAAACACACGAGGAGTAAGTGAGAACAATTCTTTCTCAGGAAAAGCAAGAGAAGGGAATTTTCTCACACAAGACCGACAAGGGCATGCAATTAATAAGATAGCATGCTGTAAGAACAACATCACTCCAAAAAGAATGCGGAGCACGACTCTGAATGAGAAGAGTTCTTGTAACATTAAGCAAATGACGATGCTTTCTCTCTGCAACACCATTTTGCTGGGAAGTATGATGAATAATACCTCGGGTTGAAATATAATTGGAAAGAGTATGAGCACAGAATTCCAAAGCATTATCAGTTCTCACAAATTTCACAGAAGAAGAAAACACATTCCGTACTCCATTGAGAAAGTACTTGATAACATCTCCAGCTTCAGATTTATTCTTAAATAAAAAGGCCCAGGACAGACGAGAGAAATCATCAACAGCAACAAGATAAAACATGTGTCCCTGATGATCGGGAACACGACTGGGAACCCAAATATCTATATGAAATAACTCAAAAATAGAGCTACTGCTCCGACTCTAACGATTGGGGAAGCATACCGACGATGCTTTCCCAACTGACAAGCCTTACATTGAAAGGACGGGTAAGGAGAGATCTGAGGCAGAACACGACACATTTTCTGGAGCGGGGAGATGACCGAAGCGTAGGTGCCACGTAAAGGGTGAGACGGTTCCAGTAAAATGAGAGGAAATACCAGCATAAGGAGTTTGAACTAAGCGATAGAGACCGCCCTTCTCACTGCCACACCCAATCACCTTGCATGTAAGGATGTCCTGAAATAGAGCTATTGCTCCGACTCTAACGATTGGGGAAGGTATACCGATGATGCTTTCCCAACTGACAAGCCTCACATTGAAAGGACGGGTAAGGAGAGATCTGAGGCAGAACACGACACATTTTCTGGAGCGGGAGATGACCGAAGCGTAGGTGCCACGTAAAGGGTGAGACGGTTCCAGTAGAATGAGAGGAAATACCAGCATAAGGAGTTTGAACTAAGCGATAGAGACCGCCCTGCTCACTGCCACACCCAATCACCTTGCCCGTAAAGATGTCCCGATATATAAGAGAAGATGGGTCAAAAATAGCTCGACAATGTAGATCCTTCGTAATCTGACTAATATATAACAAATTCATAGAAAAGTCAAGTGCATGCAACACATTCTGTAGACGCATAGAGGGTGTCAATCTAATCTCCCCCTGTCTAGTGATCGAGGAATGAGACTCATCTGCTATAACAACAGTCCGTCCTAGAGGAACCTATCTGTATGATGTAAGTTGACCTTCGCCTCCAAACAAGTGATGTGTAGCATCGGAATCCATAATCCATTCTATAACATCAGATCCACAATAGCTAGAAGTGCATAAGTACTACTTGAGGTACTGGAGGAAACTGAAGTAGCCACATCTGAATGACTCTCGGAGACCGATGAAGAAGTAATAGGACTAGCATGAGGTATAATGCCCCTCAATCGTGCTACAAGGTCATCAAATCGCTGATCTAAAGAAGAAGCTACCGGGGGCTCAATCTCCTCAACTAATCGAGCAAAAGTAGGAAATCCATGCTTGGAGTAGCATGTATCCTTTGTATTTCCAGGACGATGGCAGTAAGCATAGGTCTGACGAATACGACCTCTTTTGCCACGAGGTCAGCGACCATGAAACTGAGAAGAGCTTCCTTGACCTCGAGAGGCAAACACTATTGAAGAAGCCTGACTGGCAGTAGTGGATGGGGCAGGGATCATACTGAGCTTGCGGAAAGCTTTATCCATGGGAGGAATAGTGACATCTGCCAAAATCTGGGAACGAGCAGCCTCATACTCAGGATCAAGGGCTGCCAGGAATACACCAACCATGGTGGCATTCCTATGAGTCTTCTGCTGCTGAGGAGTAGATGTGGGAGGCATGAAACTTTGGAGTTTCTCAAACATCCCATGCAAGGATGTATATAACGAATGAAGGGGCCGTCCATTCTGCTTGATAGTAAAATATCATGCTGGAGTTGCAGAATCTTTGTCTCATTCCTTGACTGTGAATAAGTAACAGCGAGAATATCCCGCATCGTCTTAGTTGTGAGCTGATGTAACGCATCATTGGCGATCTCTATCGCCAATGTACCTGAAACCCAAACCTTGGCATATGCATCATCCACCTCCCATGAGGCATTAACCCCAGTCTTCTCAACCGGCTCTTCCTCAATAAGAATGTGTTTCTTACTTGTAGACTTCATCAGACTCATGAACTGCATAGCCCACAATTTGTAGTTTGACCCATCTATCTTTACTATAGGCGCAAGACCTCTGAAGGTACCTGTGGTGGGGATATCTACCTTTTTCTGACATGACGGCTAGAGAAGACTAGGGTTATAGACTAGACAAGCTTTTGTCTACACTGACATAGAGAGATTTGGTTGCATGTGGAGACTCAAGCAGGCAATCCTATCAAAAGAGAGGAGTCGGTGGCGGTGCCTCTAGAGAGGGGTCGGCGGCGACGCCCTTTAAGAGAGAGGGGTCAACGACATCACCCCTTGGAGAGAGGAGATGCGGCGGCATCCCTAGAGAGAGAGGTGCAGCAGCACCCCTAGAGAGAGAGAGGGCGGCGACGGTGGCCCCTAGCAGCGGTGGCGGGGAACCGAGAACGGGAGAGGAGGGGCAGCGGCGGTGGGGCAAGGGTTAGGGTTTGGGGGGGTATAAGAGCTCCGGTCTAGGACCGTCGCTTTGATACCATGTTGGGAAAAATGAGAAACTTGTTTATTCCTTGAACACTAGGCTCTCTTATATAGGGGAGAGACCTATGGGTAAACTACATATGATAGACGGAAGAACAAAAAAATAAGAAAACAATACAAAGACATAAATATACCTCTGCACAGAACTGACTTGATTAGGATTCCGTGAAATCCTAAAACTCTTGAACAAATCTCAAACAAATTACAGAAAATCGCACCTGATAAAAAATCCCAAGAACGACTTACTCGGATACCATGTTAGAAATCGAAAATGCGGAAGAGTAATATCAGAGAAATAGAATAAACATGAAGAACACTGGGATATTACGTGGAACCCTACTCCGTGAGGAGCGGGATGAAACCACGGGAGAATCGACTCAAAGGGTTGATGTTATCATGAACTTTTCTCACCTGATACAGTGGGTATGTGGCTTCTTATATAGCCCCCACTGAGTATCCAACTCCCACAAATAATAGATGTTGGACAAAACCACTAGATAGGGTAATTGAACCCTGAAGGGATCCAATTATCTATCACTATATGTGACGCATATACTCCAACAATCAACATTGGTTCTCTTCTCCCGTAGAGTACGGCGTCCATTCTAACCATTTAAAATCACGTAAATCATGTTTATTCGCACTTCATTGTTGTGTTTATTTGTATTCACAAAATATCACAAGTCATTCAGGGAGTTCAATGTCAAGGTTCTTCCCCAAGGATCAGTAACATCTTGATGCGTATGACCTTGAAAAGATCAAAGCAATGCAATGACAATGTAGAACGGTGATCTAGACCCGATGAGGGTCACGAGGAAGACCGCATAGTAATGCTGCAACTAGAAGGACATTGCAAGATGCACATAATGAGAAAAGAAAAATAAACAATCCACGAAGTAGCAACACTAATCGTGAGCACCAAAAGCAATCGGGCATGGATGTACTCGAGTAGAGGTTCATATCCCCAACTCCAAGTCGACTGTAAAGAAAAAGGGAGACATTGAATCATGTATCCACCTCTATTTGGGTTTTGATTTGATTTTTTTCTTCCTATTTTTGTAATCTCACCCCCTCTTTATATAAAGGAATTAGTAGGCCTTTGTTAAGCAATTAACAAGTTTCATATATAAATTGAGTTATTGATTTTCGAGATTGCTTCCATCATTATCATCTTTCTCATGTATTTCTAGGGTTCCACCTCTTATCTATGTTCCTCTCTCCCTTCCATGAGACTTGTCATGATTATTCCCTTCTTCTCATCCCCAAAATTATAATTGCATCAACCGGTATCAAAGCATGGACTCTGAACCATTCTCACAGTTCAACGATCTTATTGTATTTTGACAAACGAAGTTCGAATTAAGTCGTCTAGGTCATATTCCCTGCAAAATGGTTGGATCGATGAAGGTGCATCCAATAAGTTGTGTTCTATGCACAACCCATACAACACAAATCCGACGTCAATAAAGAAGAAAATGATGAGAAGCAGTCTGCTTTAATCTTTCTGAACTCAACAATATCCCCACTCAAAAGGAGTACAATAAAAAAGGAAAAAATAGAATATGTGTATTCCACAAAATCTTCAACATCTCTAGACTATAACATTAATAATTGTGCAGCCATTATCAATGGTGTTCAATTGTCTTGAGACAACTTCAACCACGACGCATCGAGAGGACAACCCTTTTATGTGCTACCTCTGCCACACCTCCGCGCGGTTCTTGAAGACGATTATCACTTCCTTCTGCATCGGTTGATGCTGTCATTGACAAACTTTACATTCCTCCATCCTCCATCTCGTGAAAAAGGGTTTGACTGCACCACCTACATGCAGCTCTGGCACATGGCTGACACCTCTTACTCGTGCCCCCTCCCACTCACGACACCTCACCCCATAGAGGATCCCCACTTCCTCCCAAAGCCCAAAGACCATGGCAGTTGACTTGCCCACAAGGAACACCACCACCACTGGCCTCCCCGAGTTGTCGCCCTTTGTTGCAATTTCGACCACCGTACGTGATGATAGCAATTGTGACAATAACGCATCTGACGTTGCTGCAAGTCATCTTGATCCACCATGAGACACGACCGATGCAACTCAATCTTGTGCATTAACAAGTGCATATGCTCAAAGAAAGCGATATTGTAACATCAAAGACTCGAGCTCTCACCATCACCGTTATCTCGACGTGTGCTAGGATCGCTGATTATTCCCGTCATTTACTGTTTGAAAAGATTGCCTCGATGAGGGCAAGGGGTAGACATCGAGGTGAGGCGAACCTTCTTAGCATCAATGCAGATGTCTCAAGGTATTTAGTCGAGCTGTGCACATTGGATGACCGAGGCAGCGAGATGAGGTGAGGTGTGGATCTCGAATGTAATATTTTTTTCATTCTTTTTTCTTCCATTGAGGTTTTACCTCTCCGTCAAGATACAGGATTCTGGTTCTACCTCTCCGTCAAGAGGGTTTTTCAGATTTGAACGTGCTTGGCTTCTGGAGGTCTCGTTCAGAGACTTGGTGAGCACCCACTGGACATCATTGTATGTTGTTGGTTCGACGGCGATGAGGTTCTCAGAGAAATTGAAGTGTATGTGTCAGAGATTATGTGCTTATAAAAGGAGGTGAGAGAGGCTACGAGAGCTCGGAGGGTAGATGCGGAAATGGAGGTCCAGAGACTTGTTAGACTAGAGGATGACAGACAGCTGGATGCAGATGAATTGGGGCAAAGGGCTTCAGCCCTTAGAATGGTAGTAGAGTGTAGAGGAAGACAGGAAGCACGTGGTAGAGTGGAAACATAGATTGTGGATTTCCTGTTTAAAGGAGGGTGATGCGAATACGGCTTTTTTTCACATGATTGCCAGTGGTAGACGTCGGAACAACTCCTTCCGATCTATGATTGCTAATGGAAACAGATTTGAAGGGGACAGAGAACTGGGTAGTGCGATTGCTGACCACTTTCATGATTTCTCTAAAAGGATTTCTTCCAGACCTTAGCGTTGGAGTGGTCTTGGGCTTCTCGACTCTCAGATGTACACGCAGGTA